>PVJX010010739.1:0-55936 GCA_004027295.1 Dolichotis patagonum
TGTGCCCACGGGGCCACGCAGCTGCCGGAGCGCTGGCTTCCCCGGCCCATTGTTGGCCACCTGGGAGGGTTCCAGTTCCCGCCGCATGAATAGGGCTGCTATATTCATCTTGGCACGGCCTCCTCCCTCCCCGGCACGTTTTTCCCCTCGCGAGGGTTTGGCGCTGTCCTGGGCACGTTCATCGGCGTACACCGCCCACCGGGAGCTGGCAGGACGCCTCGGCAGGAGGAGCTGGCGGCCGCCCAGGGGGCCCTGGCCGTGGCCCCTGCTCGGAGACCAGTCCCTGCCCCCACATCCAGCGTGTGTCCAGCTTCATCCCTGCCCCGCCACGAGGCTTTGACAAGATCAGAGTGGCACTTTCATCACTCAGATGGCGAAGCGGTGACACGGAGGTGGCAGGAGGGAGGTGACTGCCCCAGGCTGGTCTGACTGGAGGCCAGGGCTCTGTGTCCTTCCGCAGCCGTGGGGGGGTCTGAGCAGGGGGACACAGCTCCCCAGGGCTCCCTGGAGGCCGTGGCTACTCTGCCAGCACCTCTGCCCCTAACCCTCAGCTGGTGCAAGATGGAGACAGACAGGTGGTGAGTGGGCAGATGGACACCCTGACGGGCAGCTGGGCAGTGGGTGCAGGAGGACGCCTTGCGAGAGTCTCAGGACGGGGAGCCACATGGGCAGCCTTGGAGAGGGAGCACAGTACCTGGCAGGGTGCAGCTCTGGGGACGGAGCTGCCCCTCGCTGCCAGGCCTCTGCTGCCCCTGTGGTGGGCACAAGTCGTCCACCAGGGCCTCTCCCGCTCACCTGGCCCCTGGGTTCCCTCTGTCTTCTCTGGGCGGCCTGTGCATGTGCACACGTGCAGGTGCATGGTCGTGTGTGCACGTGTGCGTGCACACTCGCACCCCAGCCCCATCTGGGACTCTAAGTCAGAACCCCAGTGAAAGAAATTTTAAATCCTTTCATCCACCGAATGTAAGAAGCCCCAATAATTCCATCTGCTTGTTTTCGTGCTTCGCCTTTTATTCACTGTTTTAAAAATGTCACAGTGGCAAAGGAAAGTTATAGAGCTCGAACGTATAATTCCACGACCCAAAATATGGATTTTTTTCATTATTTCCCCCGTGGGCCTGGAGGCATCAACTGTGCAGCTGACCTGGGCACCATGTGGCCCTCGGGAGTTCTGTCACTGTCCCCCAGAGGTTGACCCCAACTCTGTCCCCAGACCTCGTGACTCTGGGCAGGTACCCGGCGCACCGGGGGCCTTGTTTCCACCCTGAAATCTTCCCCTGGGGTTGCTGGAGCACCCTGGAGCACTCTGTCCTTTGCCCCACGGGTGCAAGACACCAGCAGCCAGTGCCTGGGCAGCACTGGGCGGGGACGGGACAGGGCGGCTGCTCGGTGGTCCCTCCTCCAGGGAGGGCAGTGGTGGTGGGGGCATGGGTGTGCATGAGACCTGCCTTGGACGCCTCCAAGCTGGGCGCGCTGCCCAGGCCACCTCCGTCTGCCAGGCTGGCCATGCATGGCCCGTGGGTCCCAACCCGAGAGCCAACAGGCCCGCTTTAGCCAAAGTGGAAGCTGCGGAGAAGCAGAAATTATAATCGCGCCGCCCCACCAGGCCCGGCTACTCCTGCGGCTCTGCCGGGCAGAATCAAAATTGCCGCTGCCCCGTCTTTATGACGAACCGTCTCGGGGAGGGCACAGAGGCGGGGGCAGCGGGAGAGTGCGGCCCTGGGGTGACCCAAGGCCCCTTGACATGGCCCCTGCAGTCAGGCTCAGCCACCAGGGGACAAACGACAGGTGACTGAGGCTGCGGATCCCAGGTCCCGGCTCCCTCGAGGGCTCTGGGTATCCAGGACAAGCCCAGGCTCTGCTGAGGCCCAGGAGGCCCAGGGTGTCCCTGGCTGTCCCAGACAGCAGACACGTGGGACCATGGAGGTGGCCCATGCCTCAGTCTTCGAATTTGACCTTGGGGCCCACGGGGGATGCATGGAGCTCGTTTGTAGGGCCTGGTGCTGGCTGCTGTGGCCCCGTGTGTAGCTGAGAACCTGGCTGGTGACAGGCTGGGCCCAGGTCCTGGGTGTCCCCTCCCATGCAATGTGGCCAGCGGGACACTGGGTCCAGCAGTTTGATAAGAATCATCCATGTGGCAGAGGTTCACACCGTCCGGCCACCCTGCCCGCCCGCCATGTCCTGCTGCACTCCCCTGGGCCTGCCTTCCCCGCTCTATTGGTGGCCGTTGGCCGCACTGTCCTCCAGGTGACCGGTCCTCAGAAAAATGACTTCATTATCACCTCAGTGGTGTGGTGCTGGGGGAGGGATAGGGCAGCCACCCCCAGGCACTCCTGGCAGCTGGGCCCAGGGTGGCAGGAAGGCCCAGAGTGGGGACGGGCAGGCCAGATGGAGATGGATCTGGGGGGTTCGGGGGCTGGAGGGAAATATTACATTATGATAACAAATCACTCAGCTGATTGGAATTTAATTACATCTCTTTTATCTTGGTGACAGTGCACACCTGGGATTGAGCCGCCTGCCAGAGCCCGGCTGCTCGGAGGGGTGGGGACGCGCGCCCGGGGATTAGTGCAGTGAGCCCTGCCTGCCCCTGCCATGGTGGCCAGGTGCCGCGCCCCTCCCCTGCAGCACTGGGGAGCCACGAAGAGGCTGCTGCTGTGGGTGGGAGTGTCGCCAGCCTCGGCGGCAGTGGGGACAGTGCGGGTTGGAGGATGCCGTGCTGGGGGGGCCTGGTTGGCAACACAGAAGGTCTCCTGGTGTCACCAGGCCACTGGGTGGGGAGGGTCCGTGCAGGCCAGGAAAGCGGGGTGAGCTCACCATGTGGGGAGCAGGGGCAGCAGGGCAGGGCTGGGGGCACAAAGCTGACGACTCCTGAGTCCCGTTTGGAGAGCGAAAGCTTAACAGTGGGGACAAGCGTGTCTGGATTTTTCCTGGAATTGTCTGGAATTCTGTCTGAAGCCCCTGACATCCTGCAGTACTGCTACACCAGGGCAGTCCCAGCCCCCTCAGGTGCCGGGGAACGGCGAGGCCCCTGTGGTTCCTGGGGCTCTTCTGACCCCTGGGGGTTGCAGGCACCCCTCTGCTCTTGCTAGAGACTCGGGGGCTGCTTAGGTCCCAACCAGCCAGTGCCCTGCATGGGATCAGGGTGGGCACCCTTTACCCTCCCTAGTCTGGGAGAATGCTGACAGCCCCTGGTGTCACTCGAGGCCACCCATCCGTCTGTCTGTCCATCGGACGAGCTGCAAGGATGCAGCCATCATGCTGTGGGGATGGGCAGCGAGCGGCCTCCTCACCCACCTGGCTCTTGCAGGGGTCGAGTGTGACTGTGTTCTGTGTGTGGGCACACGGGCACACAGGTGACTCGGTGGGTGCACACTGATCTTCACGGTGACCTCTGCTGCCTGCCGGAGTGAGGCTCTGGGGCGCCCTTGGGTCCTAGGCGCCTATGTGCTGTGGGTGAGGCGTGTGTGGGGGCCCGCACCTGTGGAGGTAGGTTCCTGTGTGTGTCTGGGATCTGGGCAGGACCGTGGGCCACTCGGGGACCCAGGGCTGCCCTTCAACCCTGCTGGGTCCTGGCATCTGAGGATGGGAGGGGGACAGAGGGACCCCTAATGAGTCCTCACACTTGGAACAAGGGGCACAGCCACTGCCAGGGAGCAGGTGTGACACGGGTGGGCCGGGCTTCTCCAGGAGTGAGGACAGGAAATGGACGTGGAGCTGCCTCATGAGGACCTGGCTCCCGTCAGCAGGAGGCTCGGGGGCCCCAGGGTCTGCTGTGCCCAGGCTGGAGGCCAGGAGAGGCTGAGGCCAAAAACCAGGGCTCTGACAGCGTGAGCCCCATCTAGGGGGGAGCCAGAGGGGATGACCTGACTGAGCCACTATGAGGCCATGGACCACTGGGTCTCCCCAGGCTGGGAGAGGCTGCTCCGTGGCCGCCCCTGGGCCACTAAATGTGGCTTCATCCGTGGATGGCCAGGGAGTCCTCCCAGGTGGGGCTGGAGACCGAGCTCTGCGTCCCTGGGGATCCTTGGGCCACCAGTGCCTGCTGAATCACAGCCTGTGAAGCCACCGCGAAGTCATCAGGCTCAGGTGTGAAGCGTGGCCCGGGCCGTTTCTCTCCTGCCTGCAAACCCAGCCGTGTCCTCTTCGTGTCCCCCGCTGGGAGCAGATGACAAAGATCTGCCAGCAAAGATCTCCAACCTCCCGGGGGTGGCGGGTGGGGTGGAGGCAGAGAGAGGAATGAGAGGGGTTCATGCGACAGTCAGGTTGATAAGGAGCCGGGTGACCTCTGGAACCCGAGCCGGGGCTGGAAATGGAGCTTCCGGATGATTCTCCTGGGTGACTTTCACGACACCCGATCCCAAGGACTCGACCCCTAGAGGCAACGCAGGCTACCGGGGCATGAGACGGCCACTGCTGGAACCTTGGGGTGCCCCGCAGGGGACGAGGCCACCATGAATCAGCAGCTCAGAGTGTCCCTGGGGGGCTGCTGGGGTGGGGCATCTGCTTATCCACCGCTAAAGCCTTGCTCCCCCGGACACCCTAGGAATGAGGCTGGGAGGCACCTGGTGCCCCGTGCACTGCACACAAGGTCCCCACTGCCGGTGCCCCCTCCCCAGGTCTTGCTTCCTGAGGAGGAAGAGAAAGACCAGGGAGGGGCTTCATGCCTCCTGTTGGGGTGCCTCCTTTACCCCTAAGACCCGTGCTCTTGGCGTGCACAGCCCAGGCAGCTGCCTGAGGGCACATTGGGCAGCCCCGGGCCTGACAGCCCAGCAGGAGCCAGAGCCCAGAAGCCGAGGGAGGAGCTGGGCCCTGGGGTCCTCCTGTCTCCTCTGCTCGCCTACCTGGTCTTCAGGGAGCCTTCCGCCCCTCTGCACGCTCCTGTGGCTCTCTTGTACCCAGTCCTGTACCCACTGGCCAGACATGGCCCCACTGCCCCTGACCACGGGCATCGTCCTGGTCAGGCCTTGGCACTGGCGAGGGCCCTTCCTGCTCCCCCGACCACCTCCGCTGGTCCTTCGGGCTCTCCCCATCCACCGGCCTTCTCTGAACACCCAGCTGGGCTGGTCACCTCTGTCCTGGCCTCAGGAAGTCTGTCCGAGCAGGTGCAGGAGGGAGGGGCCTGGCCTGCCCACCCCAGCCTCGGGCGACAACTCCAGCTGGTTTGTGCACCTCTGTCACCTCCCTGGGCACTCACACCTTGCGCTCCGGCCAGGGCCTGCTGTGGGGGACAACAGCCTCAGTGCTGCCGGCGGCTTCAGGCCTCTGTATCTGGACCCCGCTCCGCAGGCCGGGGCCCTAGGCTGCCCTGGGCTCTGTGCTGAGAGGCACGGGGTGGGCAGCAGCGGTGGGCAAGGGCACGGGCCTGGCTGCAAACCCAGGCCCTGCCAGCGCTGAGCAGGCCCTGAAACACCTGCCGTGCCCTTCCACCCAGCTGTGGGGTGCTGAAGCTTGGCCTCAGGTGTTCCTGGGTTGCTCTTTTCGGGGAGCTCCAGGGGAACCCCCCTGCCTCTCCCAGCTGGGGGTGTTGCCAGCGAAACCTGGCATCGATAGCTCATTCCAGCACCTCCCGCCTCAGCCTCCTTCCCATGGGCACTGCCTCCACTGCTGCGTTCTACATGCACAGTGGTCACAGGGGATGGTGGCCCGCCCAGCTGACCATCATCTCGGCCAAGTCCCCCTTCAGCGGCTCTTGTCCCAAAGCAGTGCTCAGGCTGAGGACTGGGACCTACCTCCCAGGGACAGCACCACCCGCCCGGGACAGATGGCTTCGGGGCCAGACAGTGGAGCTCCCGCAAGGCTTTGCCCTCGGGAGCCAGGAGGTGGCCTGACGGGGCAGTGTGGCCCGCACCTGTGTGTGCTGAGGGCCATCTGTGTCTCGGGGAAGGCCGGGGCCACCCATAGCCAGCTGTGGCCCAGCTGGCCCAGGTTCCCGAGGTGGGGTGGAGGCCGGGGATCCAGCGTCCAGAGCTGAGGAGCTGCAGAACCCGTCATGTGACCACCCTGTCCGCAGACGGTCACCCAGCGCATGACCTCCTCCTGTCCAAGGGCCAAGGCAGCCATGGTGGCTGAGGGCGTGACACTGGTGATAGGTGAGACAGAGGTAGCCACCTCACCCCCCGAACCCCACTGGGAAACAGCCGCCAGGACCCCTGACCTCTAGAGCAGGCTCTTGGGCTGAGGGACACAGGCCCACAGTGCGTTCGTTACCCTCGGCACCCCCAACCCTCTGCCTTTATATACATTTAATGGGGGCGGCTAGGGCTGTGGTCCTGCAGGGTGGGCAGGGCTGGCTAGGGAGGGCACTTGCCCTCTATCCCTTAGGGTCCCCTCCCGGGGATACAGTCTGTGTCCTCTGGGGCACTCAAATCCCAAGCAGTCGAGGGGGCCTGGTGCTGGGGGCAGAAGGGACTCAGCACCGCCAGCCTCACCCCCGACCCACTCAGCACTCTGCCTCTGCGCGTGCGCAGGAACCCGGCGCCTCGCCCCTCACCCACGCGGCTCCAGCACGGTGGCAGCGCAGGGAGGGAGGTGAGGTCGGCGGGGCCCTGAGTGTCAGGAAAATGGACTTGAAACACAGCCGGTCTCAGGGTCCCCTGCCTCCTGCTTAGTGAACCAAGTGCTTGTCTGTCTTTTTCTTTCTTTCTTTCTTTCTTTCTTTCTTTCTTTCTTTCTTTCTTTCTTTCTTTCTTTCTTTCTTTCTTCTTTCTTTCTTTCTTTCTTTCTTTCTTTCTTTCTTTCTTTCTTTCTTTCTTTCTTTCTTTCTTTCTTTCTTTCTTTCTTCCTCTCTCTCTCTCTCTTTCTCTCTCTCTAACTCTTCCTTTCTTTCAGAGAGGAAAAAAGCCCAGAATTTCATAACACGATAATTAGGGAGTGACAATGGTATACAAATTGCATATTGTTATCTTCAGATCAGTTCCTCGTAGCACCAGACAGCTGCGTGTAGTTGTCCGAACACTACCAGCACAAACCTCGCTCTTCAATGGGCTCAGAATTTAGTAGCGTAACTATCATAACGATTTTTCATATATATTTTTTTCTTTCAGCTTTTCATACTAGAGAGCTAATATGATGTTTACACACGTGAGTCTTATAAGTATGGTCTCAAGTTGCATCTGTTTACCTATAAAATTAGTGTCTGGTTTATCCTTATGACTGAGTAGTACTCTATTGTATAAAAATACCACATCTTTTTTAATCCATTCCTCAGGATGGGCATTTAGGTTGTTTCCAAGGTCTGGCTATTACAAACTGTGCTGCTACAAACATGGGTGCATGTACATCACTGTGATACAGTGTTTTTAATTTTTCTGGGAAGATACCCAGAAAAGGAATAGCTGGGTCAAATGGAACCTCCAATCCTAGTTTTTTGAGCAAGAAGCAAGTGTTTTTAAACATCTGTAGGGCACAGTCTTCCCTGGGAACCAGCTTGTGAATGGAACTTAATTAAAATGGGGATGCAAGTTAGGCTTGCCTTGGAATCCCAGCACTCTGGGAGGCTGAGGCAGGAGGACTGAAAATCTAAACCCGGCCTAGGCAACCTAATGACTCTGTCTCAAAATCTGAAAAAAAAATTCAAAAGGGCTGGGGATGTAGCTCAGCACAGAGGCCCTGCACACACTCCTACTCACGTGTGCACACACTCCTACTCACATGTGCACACACTCCTACACACGTGTGCACACACTCCTACTCACGTGTGCACACACTCCTACTCACGTGTGCACACACTCCTACACACGTGTGCACACACTTGCAAATGAACACAGCACGGAGGGTTCCCTTGGGCTGTTCCAAAGTACCGCAGGCTGGTTCCCCCTTCCTGAGCGGCAGGCAGGCAGCCCTATTCACAGGACCTGAGAGATAGAAATGGTCCTCCTGTCCCTTGATGGGAGGGCACATAGATGGTTGGACAGCATGAGGTTTGTGGAATAGCACAACATGTGAAAGAAGGCGCATGCAAAAAGCTGCCTCGATTGACAGGACGCACCCAGAGCAGGCAAACCCGTGGAAACAGGAGTCGAAGGGCAGGGTGCGGGGACTGGAGGGGTGGGGACAGCAGCTGTACGGGCCTTTCTTTGGCGATGATGACTCGAAGCTGGCACAGCTCCAAAAAGACCGTAAAAACTCTGAACTGAGTGCTTGGAAATGGTGATTTTTTCCTGACGTATGCGTCATGCCTCGATTTTAGGGTACTGTGGAGGTTCATTTGGTGTCCACTTGTCCGGGTCCCAGGATACCCAGATAGCTAGCCTGAAGCTGGTTCCTGGTGGGTCTGTGTCCTGGCAGAGGAGATTCCCTGAGAGCCCCCCTCTCTGGGGGCAGCACCCATCTCTCTCTTTTTTTAAAAATTTTATTTTAAAAGGGAGTAAAATTAAACACAACAAAACAGAACAGAATGGGACATAAGAAAGCATAAATTTCAAAGCTAGACAACCAGAGATCTTCACTATCTGTCGTATTGTCTCTTGTTTTCTTCCAAATGGTTGTCCTCATCTTTGCATATGGAGAGCTCTTACTAAATAACATAGCCAATCTTTTCACAACATGTGTAGTTCACTGGCTCCCACTTGCTAGGCAGGGGGGAGGGGGAAGGGGGACATGGGATGGGGGACAGGACGACATGAGATGCCTGATTCTCAGCACACACGCAGGCAGCATCACAGCGCCCCCCCTGAAAGGGGAGGAGTTCCTTGTTCTCCCGGCACCCCAAGTCAACCACACAGGTCCCAACACACCAGGGTCTCTCTCCTTCGGGCTGCCGAAAGTTGGCCACACTCTTAGCCACCCGCAGAGAGGGGAGGAGCTCCTTGTTGTCCCGGCACCCTGAGTCAACCGCACTGTGCAGGTCCTGATACGCCAGGGTCTCTCTCCTTCAGGATGCCGAAAGTCTGCAGTACCCATCTCTCAAGACTTCAGCAGCCCAAGAAGTGGAGGAAGGGTGCTATGGTCTGGGTCTGTTTGCCCCCAGAAGTGCTGGGTGCTTGGTCCCTCCCCTCCTCACCTCTCCTTTTTTTTGCAGTCCTGAGGGCTGGACCCCAGGTCTCACACACAGCTGGCCAAGGGCACTATCACTGAGCTACACCCTCAGTTTATTTTTACACAAGATCTTGCTGAATTGTCCAGGGTGGGCTGGGACTTGTGATCCTCCTGCCTCAGCCTCCCAGGTGCTGGGATCATAGGTGTGCACCACCATACTCAGCCTTCTCTTTTCTTTAGTAAGACCTGGTATTTAATTTTGGCAACAGGAAAGAGACCGAGGCACATGAGGAGGTTGGCATCTCTTTGTGGGCTGGGAGGGGCGCCTTCTCTTGCTGGGACATCAGTCCTCCTGGTTGGAAGGGTGTGGGCTGCTGCCCCAGTGTTCATCTTGCAGACAGACCAACCTGAGTCCTGGTGGCAGAAACATCCCCTGCACTGGCCCTGGGCCCTGACTTGGGCAGGGCTGGTGCTGAGATGAGTGGGTGTTATTTCCCCACTTCCTGTGAGGTCGCCCTGGTTGACAGTGGTTTCGCGCACCTACCGGGTGCCCCCCCCAGTCATTGATCCTGGGGCTCACCGCCCGCTGCCCAGTCCCCTCACCTGCCCATCAGTCCTGGAGTGGGGGAACTAACAGCCCCAGGCAGTGGCCTATGGTTCCCCCACTCCACCTCCCTGCTGGAGGGGGCCAGACACAGGTAGCCCCACAGCCCAGCAAGGGCCATGGACAGAGCTGCCTCCCACCCCACCTGGGTCCTGCCTCTCTGCAGAGGGACACGCGGTTCCAGTCACCACGTGGACAGGAGGAATGAGAACCAATACCCACAGGGCCTCAGCGCTGACACCCCAGGAGGACGCCAAAGGGCCCGGGCTGGCCGAGCAGAAGGACTCTCGAGGTAAGAGAGGGGCCAGCGTTCCTCCCTCACCAGGTTACAAGGTGACCACCAGGTCTCACCATGGACACCAGAGTCCTCCACCAGGTGTCTAAGGAGATGACCGGGGAAGGGCATCACACAGGTGCCCCTGCCTGGACTAGGAGGGTTCCTACTTGTGGGCTGGACCCTGAGGGGACCTTCCAACGAAAGCTTAAGCCTATGGAGACGGGAACAGCTGCATAAGTCAAAAATTAATTTGGAGAACAATTTATTAGATTAATAATTGGACTGGAAAATCACCTTGACACTTAGCTAATTAAGTAATTAGATTAATAATTGAGTTGAAAAATGGAATAAAATGATAAATATAGTACAATCCCAACATGTGACATGTATATAGATTTATTGACAGAAGGAAGAGACTAGAAGGAAATTAACATATTAAGGGTTATTTCTTCATGGTCAGCTCACTGGTATTTTTCCTCTGTCTCTTCTTCATCTTCCTATGCTGTCTGGACTTTTTCAAAAGAATTAGATGTTTTGATTCAGGAGGAAATGACTTAAAAATTCACCATGGTGGTGGACCTTGATTGTCAACCTTGGCTTGAGAGACACATAGGAGATAGTTAAGTGCACTTCTGGGGGCGTCTGGGTGGTCATGAGTGTGACCTTGGGGCTATATCTAGTCCCTAACCCCTTCCTCTCTGTGCTTTGCTTCCCGGTCACTGGGTCCTTCGCCACACCACTCTACCATGATGTTCCTGCCTTGGAGCCAGATAACCATGGACTGAACCCTCGGAAATCGTGAACCAAAGCAATGCTTTTCTCCTTGAAGTTGTGGGTGCTGGGTATTGTGTCCCAGAGACAAGAGAGCTCCCTTGGGGCTCACAGTGTACCCACTCTTCTCGTCCAGCTACCCAGCCCTGGTCAAGGAGAAGATGAAGGAGATGCTGTCTCTGCCCAGGGTCTGACTCCTCCTGAGCCAGCGGTATCTGGCTGGGGAGACGGTGGGGCCCGCGGGAGACCACAGAAAATGTCCATCAGTGAGGGCCAGAAGTCGTGGATTCTCCTGGAAGGAAGGTGACCAGGAGCTGGATCAAAATGAAGGGATTCAGCTAGGGCCACCGGTCACGGCCGGGTCCTGAGGTCAGCGACGGTGAGATGAAGCCTGCAGCTGTGGTCAGGAGTGTCTCAGCGTGCAGTGTGAAGGACAAAGCCTTACAGACCCGGTGGGAAAGTCGGGGTGTGCACAGAGGGATGCCGGGAGTTTGGTCCTTCCCTGTGGGGCTCCCTCCAGGACCCTAGACCCAGCCCTGCACTACTGAACTTGGGTTTTCAGGGGGCTGATTGCAGGCACCTCCTGTCAGCCCAGACCTGGCTCTACCCTGAGCAGACCCACAATGGCCTGCATGGCTGGCATGGCTCCGTCAGCACCCTGGGAGACATTTGCATGGATGACTCCACCCCTCTGTAGCTGCCCTCAGGCTGGTCCATGAGGGTCCCTTCCCCCAGACACAGCACCCGCACGTGCCCAACTTTCCTTCCATACCAGTGACGGCCCTGTCCCCTTGGCAGAGTAGTCTGTGCACCGCTGCTGGCCACGCTGAAACCTGAGTCCTACTAAAGGCTCTTCCAGACTTTGCCTACCGTGATGCCTGTCTCAAGCAGAGCAGGACGAGCTGGTAACAGAGCCACTGGCACCAAAGGTCACTGGTGCTGGACAGAGGCCAGGAGCCAGGGCAGGTAATGAAGGCGGCAAGCAGCAGGGAATGACAGAGGACTGCCAGAAGCCACCGTCTGTGGTCACCAGAAAAGTTCCTGAGAGCAGCTGGCAGCTGCTGGCTCCGGCTGCCAAGACAGAGCGGGGACAGCTGCTCACGCTGGGCGCTGGCTGGGCTGGCACTAAAGCTTAGGGCAGTTATGGCAGCGGACAAAAGCTTTGCCTGTTTATGATTTCAGTCAGAATTGAGCAGAAGAACCCTCAGCCCGCTGGTCACCCCTTCCCCATGCAGCCTCCTCCATCTGCCAGCTTGGGTTTGGCCCCGCTCTCTGCTACCTGCACCCAGGGCCCACTGTGTGTCCCTGTAATTGCCAACCCATTGTCCCCAGGTCAGGGCAGGTCTGCTTTGGTCACAGCTGTGCCCCCACCTTTAGGCACTTAGAAAACGTTCCTCAATGCACAAGGAACAAAAAAACATCAGATCCTTCCCAGCCTGCACCGTCCAATCAGGTCCCTTGTGCTGGTCTCAGTAGCCACGGGAGCCGGGGAATTTCTGTGCGTCCTGCCGCAGGTGGCTCTGACCCCCTTGCCCGCTTCCGCCCTGCAGAGACCACATCTTGCTGCCCCTCTCCTTTCTATTTGCAGATGGGCCTGTTCCTGCTCCCCTGAGAGTCCCCTCTTTCCACGGGGGTTCCCTGGCAAGGGCTTGCTCAGAGGGGCTAGTCACCCCCAGCTGGGCAGAGGACATCCGCTGGCTTCAGCTTGGGCCCCTCTTTTTGGTCTCCCACCGTTTTTGACTCTTGGCCTCCAAGATCTCACTCCCATCACCGGCAGGCCACTAGCAGGCCACCTGCCAGACGGGCCCCACCGCTTTCCTTGACTGGCCCGTCGATAAGACCCTATTAAAAGTTGGAAATACATTTTCCTCCTGCTGATATCTTCCCTTTTCATTTAGCAAACATTGATTTTTCCCCCTCCTGCAGATGGAGTAGAAATGAAATCACACTCGTCTCTTTGGAGACTGTGATTTAGTTTGCAGAGCCCGAGGCAGTGGGCAGACGCAGGCCTCCTCTTGTCGCCTCATCCAAGGGTCACTTCGTGACCTCAGACAGTCATTTAGTCTTTCTTCTCTGCCTTGTGCTTCCCAGCTGGAAAAGGACACCCTGATGCCCCTGCTCTGAGGGAGGGGGCCAGAGCCGCCTCCCCACGAGAACCTGATAACAGCCTCTGTGAGGAAGCCGGTTCAAGGCTGTGTCAACACCGAGCCCTACGGAGTGGCAATTACCCAATTAACTTGATTAGTGTAGACAGCCCTGCCAACATTTTGCTGCATCCCGCCTGCTTCTTAAGCTCAGTCAGCCGCTCAGGAGCAGAGAGGTCAACAGAAACAGGACACACAGCCTCCAGGTACCCCCAGCTTGGCTGTCACTGTGCCTCAACTTCCCTGGCTCTTATTTGGGGTAACACGGCCTCCCTCAGGATCACGTGGTGAGGGTTCAGGGCTATCATCTGTGAAATCCCGTGGGCACCCTAGCAGAGCAGGGAGAACCCTTGGGAGGGACGCGGCACGGATGAGCTCGAAGCCAGAGCCTGTTGCTTCTCTGGGGGGCAGCAGCGGCCAAGGGCTCTGTGCCTTGGTGTCTTTGTGGATTCCCTAGCACGCAGACACAGGGCTGGTACCCCACAGGGAGGACAGGCGTCATCGTGGTGATGGTGACATTGCTGGGGATAACGATGGTGGTGACGGTAGAGGTGGAGGTGATGATGGTGGTGATGGTCTTGGTGGTGGTTGCTGGTCGTGGTGATGGTGTGCAGACGGTGATGACTGATAATAGTGTTGATGGTAGTGGTGTTTGTAATGGTGATGTGAAGACGAGGGTGATGGTGATTTGGTGATGAAGATGGTAATGGTGAGGGTTACGATGATGTTGCTTATGAGAGCTTGTGTACAGATGTCCCCTAAATCCTCATGCAGTCCTGGGGGAGGACTTGTCAGAGATTCCTGGATCTAGAGTGTGTAGTGCTGGGGTCAAGGGCAAGTGATGACTCCCTCAGTGCACTGACTGGTTTGGCGTAGTTCTGGCTAGGATTAAAAGTGTGAGTGCTGGCCAGGGGTTTAGCTCAACGGCACGAGTGCCTGCCTGGCAGGCACGAGGTCGGGCCTGTGCGTGCTACACCCACCCTAAGGGATGGAAAGAGGGCCGGTGTGCTCTCAGCGCCTGTGCGCTATGGACGGTTTCTCCTCTGCCATGTCCCTCTCCCATTGCCACCCTGCCTTGAGCCAGCACGAGACGGCCTGAGACCCTCACAAAGTGAGCGCCAAGTCCACCTTTCTTCCTTTAACCTGGGTGTCAGGTCACCCCAAGTTCCGTCTCAACAATGAGAAACATAACTAAATCGTTGAAGGAGATAATAAAATAAGCAATACTTTCTAGCCCAGCAAGAACATGCCGAGAAGCCGTGCGTGGTGGTGCTGCGTGGCCGCCCAGCTGAGCCTGGCCTTCCAGTCACACCGTCAGGAACCAGCAGGTGGCAGGGCTGTGGTAGACCCCCGAGACCAGCCAGGCCACCGGGCACCCAGCTGGCTCTCCCACTGCCCCGCCTGTGCCAGCCTGGGCTCCCGAGCCGCGGCCCCTCGCCTTGGCTGCTGGGGCCCCTGCCTTCCTTCAGGGGTGAGGCCTTATGGGAGCGGGGTGGGGAGCCTGCCTGGGGTGGGCTTCCTCCTGGGGCCAGCACCGGCATCTCCGCTGGGGGTCCGTTTGACTTTTCAAGAAAGCACTGGGTTTTCCCCAAAGTGGCCACACCATTTCCTATCCCATGACCAAAGGGGACAAGCTCCTGTTGGCACACATCCTGGTCCCCATTCGAAGGGGCGATCTTTTCAATCTGAACAAGTCTGTGCTTCCTGGCCATTCCTATGTTTGCCTGTTGGTTCACCGACTGGTGGGTGGATGCTAGGGGTTAAATGCAGGGCCTTCGCACCGAGCTACAATCCCCAGTCCTTTTTAAATTTCCAGACAGCACCTTGCTAAGTCACTAACTTGCTCAGGCTGGGCTCGAGCTTGTGACCCTCCTGCCTCAGCCTCCCAGAGTGCTAAACTACAAGCATGGGCCACTGGCCCACTTTCATGTGTTTTCTTTGGTGAGATACGTGCTTAAGTGTAAGCTATATGTCTTACAAATAATTTCCCTCAAGACATGCTTTGACTTAATTGTTTTTTGAGAGAGGGTTTCATGTGCAGTTCAGGCTGGCCTTGAACTCACAGCCTCACTCAGCCTCTTAAGCGCAAAGATTAGAGGCGTGTGCTGCCACACCTGGCATGACTTAATTTTTAAATGATCTCTTTTGCAGAATTGATTTCTGGTGAAGTCCAGTTTACATTTTTTTTTTTTTTGTCTTTTTGAGACAGGGTCTCACTGTGCAGTTCAGGCTGCCTTGGGCTCACTTTGTAGCCCAGGCTGGTCTCGGAATTTGCCATGATCCTCCTGCCTTAGCCTCCGGAGTGCTGGGATCACAGGCGGGCACCATCACACCTGCCTCAATTTACCTTTTTTAAACAAGGTCCATGATTTGGTGTCCAATCTGAATGGTCTTTTTCCTACTGAAGTTCATAAAAGTTGCCTGTATTTTTTTTCTATAGTCTTACAGTTTTAGGTGGACAATTAGTTCTATGATCCCTTTCAAGTTAATTTGTGTTTGAAGTAAGGGCTGACATTTAATTTTTCACAGGGGTGTCTAACTGATAGAGCACCTGAAAGCCTTCCTTTCAATCAGACTTCTGCCCAATTGCCTTGACACATGTCAATAATTAACCTAAAGATGAGAGTCTGTTTCTGGGTCCTCCGTCCGGTTTCTCTAAGATATCCATAAATACTTTTCACTTTGTTTTTAAACCAAAGCCAAGCTGCCATTATTAATGTAGCTTTTATGGAAAAACGTCAAACTGTCACCTTATCTAGTTCTCAGTCCCCCAATCCATGACGGTGGGTGTGGCTACATTTATTTGAAACTTCTTTTTTTTCCTAAACACTGTTTTTCACTTTGAAGCATAGAAGACTTGGACAAATTTTACTAATTTGTTTCAATCACTTCACTTTTTACCTGCAATTATAAGTGAAATTTTAAATATTTCATTTTCCAATTGTTTGCTGCTAATGTATAAAAGTACAATGGATTTTAAAAATATTAACCTTGACTCCTGTGACCTTTTACGAGTTCTGATGGTTATGTTGTATGTTTCTTGGGATTTTCTACATAAATAATCATATCTACACACACGGGAAGTTTTATTTCTCTTCTGAGCTTCTTTGTTTCTTTTTCTTGATGTTTCATCTGGCATTGTGGGTGGCAGAATCAGTGTGACAAAAGAATGTCCTTGCTTATTCCTAATCGGAAGGAGGAAAGAAGTCAGTTGTTTACTATTAAATATGATGTTTTTCCAAAATTGTCTTCTTTTTGTTTGGTGGACTCTTCTTATCAGATTGAGGAAGTTTCCTATTATGCGTAATTTTCTAAGCCTTTTTTATTATGAATGGATGTTGAATTTTGTCAAGTGCTTCCTCTGAGTCTTTGAAGGGGTCATAATCTCATAAGGAATTTTTCTTCTTTAGGCTGTTAATGTGGTCACTCTGTTTTCCAAATGTGAGACGCCCCCTGCATTTCGGACCCACCCCTCTTGGTTATGAGGCGCACTTTGTTAAGAATTACTGCATTTCATTTAAGGTTTCTATGAGGATTTTATTAAGCCTTTGACAAATATTTTTCTTCAATCTGTGATAAAGGTTTGAGCAACTGACAGAATTCAGCAGTGAATGTGTCTGGCCCCGGCTTTTCTTTTGGAGGATTTCTGATAAATTCAATCTCACCAACAGCCATACGCTGTCTGGTTTTCTATTTCTTCCTCAGTCAGTTTGGGTAAGTTGCCTTTTCCAAGAAATGCGCCCATTTCCTCTACATCGTCTTATTTTTTCAGGCACAGAGCTGTTGATAGCGTTGTCGTGCTATCTTGGAGGGCGTGATGACGACCTCCTTGGCTCTCCGGGATGACTAACTTCCGCGCCCCGTTTCTCTGTAATGGTTTAACCAGGACCCTGGCCATATTGCTGATACTTTCAAAGGGCTCTTTTTGCCTTTGTGGAGTTTCTTTATGATCTGTGTTTGCTTAATCGATTGTTGCTCTTCTCTTTACTACTTCATCCCTGTACTTCGGATTTATCTTATTCCTTTTTATAATTACTCTATGGTAAAACCAGTGGGGTTCAGTTTTAGGTCTTTCTCTTTTCTAACTTGGGCATTTAAGGCTACCAGTTTCCCTCTAGGCACTGCTTTAACAGCACCCCCCAGAATTGCGGGTGTGGGGTCCCTTTCATGTGGGGCTTTATTTCCTGCATTTTGAGATGGCAGCCCTGACCCAGCGGGTGCATAGGTGATTTCTTTTTTTAAAATTTTTTTCTGGGGGGTTACCGGTGATCGAACTCACGATCTCCTGTTTATGCAGCTGAGCTAAATTCCAGGCCCCCATAGGTGATTTCTTTTGGGGGCAGCAGGGCAGACACAGGTCCTCAGTTGGAGGAATTCAGCTTCTGTCAGCTTCAGGGCAAAGGTCAGGGCTCCCAGGGACCCCGCAGGTCCACATACGGGGCTCTCCCCGGGCCTGCTGGGCTCTCCAGACCTGGGCTTCTCCACGTCTGCGTGACTGTCCTGGCCCTCGTGGCTGCCCTTCCCCTGTCCCTCTGTGCACTTAGAAGTCATTGCCGCGCCTCCCCTCTCGACTGAGGGGCACAGTGGGGCCCGGTGACCCTGCTTTTGCCCTCTGGGCCTTGTAGAGGCTTCAGGGACCCAGCTTCGCAGCCGAGGAGAGGTGGAGCGAGGCCCTAGAGTCGCCTAGGCACCAGTCACGTGGTGAACCCACAGGGTGGCACAAAACCCAGCCGGCCTTCCTGGTGGGCGGGGCTCTCGGTGACCGGACTGTGCACGCGCATGCGCAGCTCTCGAGCACGTGGCTGTGGGCGCGGAGCTGGCATGTTCCGGGTCCCCTGGAGGTACTGGCCGGGGCTGGGAGGTGCAGGGCTCTGGTCGCCACTATGCCTCCCCCAAGAGTGGCACATTACGGCTTGGGCCATAGTGTCCCCGGTACAGCAGAAGCTTTGTGGGTGCCTGGGTTCTGAGAGCGCCAACTCCCCGGGGGCTGATCCTTGGTGCCCCTCCTCCTCTCACAGACGAGTTGCACTTTTTTCCAAAAAACGAAAATGTGTCATTTGCTCTGCAGATATTTGCTCTGTGCCACACTCTTTGGCTGTGGATGCTGTTTGCGGGGAGGGAACTGAGGCTCAGAGCAGGGGCTGGTCCCTGCATGGGCAGCTGGGGTGGAGGGAACCCAGTTCGATGGCCCCCAGGGCCAGCCACAAACCCTCAGACACAAAGGGCTCCCGCTGCCCTGCATGCAGCCGAGGACACCTGCCAGGGTATCTCAGGAGCCCGGACCGAGGCCCGCGGGCTCAGGCCACGTTGTTGAGACACATACCTGACACCCGCAGCTCAGACAGGAAGTTTATCGTGGCGCACGGTTTGTAGAGATTTCAGTCCAGTCACCAGCTGGAAGGCAGGTGGGCAGGATGGAAGGGTCTGGACAGAAGACAGCTGACCACCTCCTGGTGCACAGGCCACGCCCCCTCCGGCAGGCCTTGCCTCCTAAGGCCCTAAGCCATGGGGCCGTGAGCCTGTCGGTGTCCCAGGATTCTGCCTATGGGTGCGCGAGGTTCTTGGGGGACATCTAACAGGCACTGTGAGCCTGTGATGGGGCCAAGCCAACCCAGGCTGCCACGAAGCGGTTTGCTAGGGTGCAGATTCAGCACCACTGTCCTCCACAGGCGTCACTTTCCCAGCCCTGCTGCAGAGACCCTTCCCCTCCTCAGAGCTGCAGCAGCCTCAGGAAGGGCCCTGCCAGGCACTCCAGGTTAGAGGGCAGGCTCAGAGCCACCAAGGCCCTGGCCCTGGGCCTGGCGGATGTGTGAGCCAGGACTTAGACCCAGAGCGCTTGGAAGGCCCCGCTGGCTCTCTGTCGGCGGCCGCCTGGGCCTCCAGCAAGGGCCGAGGGCTGGCGGACTCAGGCAAGCTGGCGTCTGAGGGCGCCTTTACTGCTGGTCCCAACGTCCAGCTGCCGGGAAGCAGGGCTGGGCTGTGAAGGAAAGTCCACCTCGGAGGGGTGAGGCAGGGAGCCTGGTTGCTTCCTGTTGGACGCTGCAGAGTGAGCGTGGGGTGGCAGGCCCAGGGATCTTTGAGTCCTCCGTCAGGGCTCCCTAGGGCACGAGTGCCAGGGCTCCGGACAGGGCCTTCGTGAGGAATGGGGTGAGGGAACCAAACTGTCTGCAGGACAGGCATAGACGGGGCACCCAGAGAAGGGCGGCAGCTGGCAGTGCCAAGGCCTGAGGACTTGGGGGTGGCACTGGGCAAGGCCTTTTCTTCAGGGCCCTGGGGCTAAAACTGGAGCATTGGATGGGAACAGACTCTAAAGGGTGAGGGCCTTGGGGGCATCTGCAGGACGCCCCCATTTTCCTGGGAGGGTAAGGGCTGAGGCTCTGCTTCGGGCCAGGGCAGGGTGGGCCCAGCAGCAGAGCTGGACAGTACCGAGCATGCGCATGTGCAGCAGAACCCTGGCCTCCACTGGGGATGCTGGGCCACCTTGGCCGCTGGGCACTAGCCGTGGTGGCTTCCCAGGCAAGAGCCCGGTGGAGCTGGGATGCAAAGCTGCTTCCTATCTCCGGGCCTGGTTTTCCTCTTGGAAAATGGAAGCAGTAATGGACTCAATCACTGGCATGAGAATGGAACCTGGGGAGTCACAGATTTGTGGCTGGGGCAGTGGGGTGAGGGGTGGTCCCCTGTGGTCTCAGAGGTCCCTGTGGCTCCTGCGCCTCTGCCTGGTGACCAAGGCCCTTGCAAAGCCCGACCACACTGACCATCAGGGACAAAGTCATTGCCCCCCCCATACCCACTCCCTGCCCTTCCTTCGTGTGCCTGTCTGGCTGGCCTCTGTCTGGCCTCGATGCGTCCTAGGTCTCATGCTGTGGGTCTGCCTGGGTGGGGCTGAGCCACCAGGTTCCCGCTTGCACCCCCGCTTTGCACCTCACCCTCCTCCCTGGAGGTGTTTGCGGGGTGCTGGAGTCCAGGGCACCGTCCTCCTGCATAGGCCCAGCCATTCAGCTGTGTTGGCATCAGATACCCGTGAACAGCGGCCAAGCAGCGCCTGCGTCAGCTTTTAAAACCACCGAAATGAGTTCACTCACCATGCTGTGGTCCAAATATTTTGGTCATTTAGCTGCAACCTTCTGTGCTTGTGGAATTAAGTGCATTATTAATCGTGCCTGGCCCGGTGACAGGGGTGGGCAGCTCCCATACATCTCCTCGCAGCAAAGGAGGAGAAGTGCCAGGCTCCTTTTGGTGCAGAGGCGGCTGAGACTGAGGGAGAGGAGCCGGCGGGGTGGGGTGCCTGGGGGGGGCTGGAGCCCTCGAGGGAGGGGGGGCACAGGGCATAGTGAGGGGAGAAGAGGGCTCCAGGGACCCACCGTGGCTTCTGGGCTGCCATGTGGGCTGACACCAGCTGCAGGGAGCCGGGGTGATGGCGCTGAGCCGGGTCAGTTCCTGGTGGACTTCAGGCTGGGCTTTTCGGGGAGTCCTGCTGTTTCCTGATTATGAAGGAATAAAGGTTCCTTACAGAAAATGAGGGAAGGAGCGAGGAGGATGTGAAAACCGAGGTGTTCATTACTAGATTCATCGCCGTGGCTGGACTTTATCACAGCTCACCGGGGAGGGGACAGCGCTCTTTCCAGATCTTTGTGGTGTACGTTTGTGGTTGGGTCCTGCTGCATGCAGTTTGTTGGCATTCTCTGTGTTATACGCTTTTCTGCTACCTTTTGCTTCCCTTTGTGAGAGGAAGCTGAGGCTAGGATAGGCTCCCCACTGGCCCTGGGCCTGAGAAGAGACCCGGCAAGACATCCCGCAGTCAGCCACCCCATCACCTGCCGCTCCTGTGAACCTGGAGTGCAGAGAGCAGATGTGTGGCTGCCGTGGGCCAGGAGCGTGTGACCCAGCCCCACTGCTCCCTGATGTGGTGACCTCAGGGACAGCCCACCCCCGCCTGAGGGAAGCTCCCTGGCCACTCCTGCTCCCCCTTCGCCTTTCTAAGCGCAGAACTGCCTAAGGCAGGGTGGGGGCCCAGCCAGATGTGGGGAGGGCCCCTAGACTGGCACAGATGTGAGGGCTCCAGCTGCCTCCTGGTTGCCCCATCTGGGGAGGGACTCTGAGAACCTGCACCTGTGCCTGCCCAGGAGTGTGGTACCCTGGAGGACAGGCTGTGTCTGTGACCACCAGGATGATCTTGAAACTTCCAGCCAGGCGGCTGAGACTGGGCAGTGTTGGAGCCCAAAGCTTGCCAGGCCCTGTGGGGCAGCTCGTGGGGGTGGGGTTGAGAACGCAGGATGGGGACGGCTCCAAGGGGATGGCACCTCACTCAGTCCCCACTGGAGAGCCACAGTGTCCTTCTCCTCCCCCGGGATCAGAGGCTGAGGCCTTACCTGGGGCAGAGGGGGCTTTGGCCGAGACAGGGCTGACCCCAGACCCTGCAGGTCCAGGCTCCTGCCCCAGTTTTGGGCCTGGGCCTGTTGTGGAAGCACAGGTGTGATGGGCCTGGTGGCCTGCAGTGAACACCTTCAAGTCACAGCTGACTCCTGGTGTGACCGTGGGACAGGCGAGGGGCCCTTTCCTCTGCAGAGCCCTGGCAGGGTGACCTGGGGCCATTGGCTTCCCTTCCCCAACGCTCGCAGTCCTCGGCTTGTCCTTAAAGCTACAGGCAGAGAGCCCCAGCTCTGGGACACCACTGGCTCCTTCCAGACCTGGTGGCCCGGGTCCCCGGGCTCTGGCAGCTTCCTCAGGGGCAGACGCAGCTTCTGCTGGGGCACGACCCTTCACGCTAAGGGCACCAGGGAAGGGGCTGGCCTTAGCAGCTGTCTAGGCCTCCTGGGCCTCTGGCTCTTTACCTTTTCTGGGTGTCTGTTACCCTGGGGGGGTTGTTGCAGGCTCTGTGGGGGAGCAGGGGTTCCCCACCCAAGGGAGGCCTGGTGGGGGCACAGCAGGAATCCTTGAATCCAGGGAAACTACTGGAACAGGGGCCTGAAGTGTGCCCCCCACACAGGTGCTGTGAAGCAAGTGGCTGGGGCCTGGTGGTCAGGGGCCCCAGGGGGAGTGGGAGTCCCTAAAGAGTGCAGCAGGGGGCCATGCCTGCAGCTCCAGACCCCATGCTGCTGTCCCCTAAGCTCCTCCCAGGCTCTCAGTGCAGCGTGGGGTCGCTGTGCTTTCTGTAGGGGTGGCGAACCAGGCCCCTTCTGGGTGACCTCATTTCCAGGACAGGCCCCCTCCCCGCGTCTTAGCTCAGAAGGACCTTTTTGGGGAAGGGGACCCTTGTTAGTGGGAGAAACAAAGGCTAATTGTCACCACGGCAGGGAATTCATCAGCCTGTGCATGAGCTCCTCTAGGGACTGTGGTCATCTCCTCTGGGGGGGGCTGGGGCTGCTGCAGCTGGACCTGGCGTAGGGGTGGGGTAGAAGCACTCCCACCCCGATTTTCCTGGCAGCGAGTCTTTGAGCATTTTCCAAAGCAAGGCTAAAAAGTCTCTTCCATGAGTCAATGTGCCTTGGTTCCGAGAACTCTTGATACTCTGGACCACAGATTCATTGCACTGACAGGTAAACTGAGGCACTGGAGAGCAGGAGATTGTGTCAGTGTGGATGGCTTGAGATGTCAACAGGGATGGCAGCACTGCCCCAGGGCTTGGAGAACCAGGAGGCCAGTTGTGGCTCTGCCCTGCGGGACCAGAGAACTGTCGGGGAGCTGGGGAGCTGGAAAGCTGGACGCCAGCTCCAGCCACAGAGACCCCTAGCCCAGCCAGCAGACTGGTGATGTGCTGTGTGTGGTGGGTGGGTGGCCACACGGGGGCTGAGCCCTCTGGTGGAATGTGGCGCGGCCAGTGCTGGCCGCCCGATGAGGGCGCAGAACTCAGTCCGTCCTGTGCTGGCCAGGACAGGAGGGGCCGGCCATGGGCAGGGCTGGCGCAGGAGGAAGATGACTCAGGGAGGGAGGGAGGAAAGGAGGAGAGGGAGGGGGCCTGGCCCTCGAGTTCTGCTCAGAACTGGACTTCATCCCCAAAGCCATGGGAGCAGGAAAGGGTTCTAAGCTGGGCAGGTCAGTGGGGGCAGGACTGACACCCGCTCTGTGCAGGGCTGATTGGTGAGTGGCAGGGTGGGGCCTGGGCCTGCTGAGCCCTGTGCTGGCACTGGGCACCCAAAAGAGGCTGGCAACCTTGCCAGGCTGAGCTGCAGCCTGGAGCCCTGCCAGCCCCCTCCTGGGCCGCACACGCCAAGCACCGGAGTGCCGGGCACCAAGCGGGGTCTCCGATTGCCGGTGAGGGGCACAGCGTTTTCCGGGGCAGTTTCAGTTGGCTCGAGCCCCAGGGAACACGGGACCATCCTTCAGGGCCCACTGTCACTTCTAGATGGCTGCTATCAATAACTGCACCCCACTTGGGCCACCGCAGCACCGCGCACACAATATTCAAACCTCGGCGGTGGATGGTGACAGAGACGGACTGATATTTCTAATCCCGGCATTCTATTAGGTTCATATCATATCTGTCAAATAAATATTATGAATCATTTCCCGTTATCTTTATGGGGGCAAGTTGTCTATGTGGGGGACTGGGCGGGGAGCGTCTTCGGGCCTCCTCACCGACTCTTATGTATATGTATGTGAATAGAGGGAGATTTATGGAGCAATTGTCAATAATAAATGCCCCCGATAAAGCACATTATCTTCCCGCCTGATGGGGCGCGTGTGGAGAGGAGCCCGGCAGTGCCGAGCCGGAGGCCTTGGTATCCAAGGTCCAGTGAGGCTGGGCTGGGAATGCACACTGGCGCCTGTGACAGGTGAGCATGTCACTGTGTGCATGTGGGCCACCAAGTCCTGTGTGACGCGCTGCTCCTTTTCTCCCGTCCTGCAGGAGGGGAGGCTGGAGTTCAGAGCGGCCTTTATGCAAGGGCCGAGATGGACTTGGTGGCGGAGATGGGCCCCTGGCCAGCGTGCTGCTGTTGGAGTGGTCACGTGCCCCCTCTTCTGGACCCCCATTTTCCTGGGACCCGTGCTCTGTGGGCCCATGCATGTACCATGAGATATCACACCTTCCTCCTGGGACCCTCAGAGCTGCCTGCCCAGCCCAGGACCCGTGTGACCGCTAGCAGTAGCTTGGGTTCTGGCAGAAGAGGCTCCCTGGCTCTGAAATCCTGGTCCTGGTCCTGTCTCACACACCATCCCCATACCCCTAGGTTTGCTTTGCCCACCATGCAGCAGCCGGGGCTTCCAGATTCCAGCAGTGGAGCTGGGTCACCATGCTCTGTGGACATGGCCACTGGGACCACTTCTCCATTGCCTAGCCGGGCATAGACAACGTCCTGAATGGGTGGTGGTGGTGGTGGTGGCTCCAAATGCCTCCCAGGCCTGGATCAGGCCCAGGAGGGGTCCCCATCTCCTATCCCTTCCTGCTCCCCCATACATAGAAAGGAGAAGAGCTGGGAGCCCAAGTGTGGACCAATCCCAGACTGCTGGAGAGGTCTTAGTCCCAGGACTGTCTGGCCTCTCCAGGTGAGCTTGGGTGAGGCCTGTGTCTCTCTGAGGCCTACCCACCACCAACCAGCTTGAGTCATCTGCACCGCAGGTAGAAACTGTGACCCCCAACTGGGCCCCCCTAGCCTGAGGTGCTGGAGACCGGAAGCAGGGCAGGCTGGCCTGCCCAGCAGGACTGGCTTGTAGCGCCTAAGCCTCTGAGCACCCCCACCTCTGTGAGGTGTCACCGCTTAGCAGCCTGGACCACAGGCCCCCCAGGGAAGGCCCAGAGGCAGCCCAGACTCATCTCCCCCTGGCTGCCTGCCCACCCAGCCACCCGCTGGCCACCAGCCTCAGGGTGCCCAGCAGCACAGACACGGGCCTTTATAAATATTATTCTCTCAGTGACTCCAGAGACTGTTGACAAGACCACCGCACAGAGGTGCATAAAATGGCCCAAGGCACCTTGAAAAGCATCCTTCAGGGGATTAAAAAAAGTCCCAAACAAAAAACAAACCCCTCTTAGATGGCAGATTGTAAATAGGTGGATATTACTATAAAAATATTTCTGGCTGCAGAAGCGCCCGGCAGGAAAGCTGGGGTGGTTTTTTCCATGGTCAGCTTGGACTTGGGTTCTCCATGTGGGGTAGTCAACTGTCCCTGGTGGTTTCATGGGGGATCGTTTGTGCCAAAGAGCCCCAAATGGAGAGGACAGTGGAAGCCAGCAGCTGCAGGAATAGCAGCAGCCCGACATGTGCCCTGCAGAGCTGGTGTGTTTGTGGCCTGTAGGCTCCTGCCTGCCCAGGGCTCTCCTGGGCTCTCTGCCCCCTGCCCTGCTCCTGCCTACTCCACACCCCCTGGGCTGTGTTGCTGCCACCTCCATGCTGTGTGTGCCCCCCCCCCCCCGCTCTGGCTTGGGAGATACCAGGCCAAGAGCTGCAGGGCTCTGTTTCTATGCTGCCCCCAACCAGGGGCTCCTGGGGGAAGCAGGGCCTTCTCTGGGGCACCCCAGCTCCAGCCTTCAACCTGCCCTGGGACTGAATGAGGACTGTCGGGAACCATGTGGCAGCAGTGGCTCCTACAGTTCTCTGCAGCAGCGGTGAGGCCCGGAGGCCATGGGGGGCCAGGGTGCTGGCTGCCCGTGTCCGAGGCAACCCCAGCTGCTGTACCAGCCTTGCAGGCCTCCATAGCCACCTTCCCACCACCGCCCGGCGTGTTGCGACCTGCAGTTGGCCGGGCAGGCTGCTGGCTTTTCGTCCCACCCTTGGGTCACAGCCACGCCAGCCCATCTGGGCCAAGTGCCTCGCCTCTGCCTTGACTGGACGAACTTGTCCCCCCATTCCCCCCAGGACCAGCCTCTGGGAAGCCCCTGGGGCCCCTGGCTGGACAGGCTTCACCTGCTGTCCTTGTCCCCAGCACTCCTGCCTGCCACCTCTACTCCACACTGTGGCTCCTGGGGGCGCCTTAGTAGCCGCGCTGCCACCTGCCTCCTTGCTCCTGCCGGACTGTCCTGCGATGCCTGTTTAGTCAGCCCTGATTCAGGGACAGGGTGGGGTCATCCCTGCCCTACTGATGAGGAAGCTGAGGTTCCTGAGAGGAGCGGCCTGGCCGGGCCATGTGGCTGCCGGTGTCAGAGCCGGTGTCAGTGTGTGGCCCCTGCCTCAGTCCGCTTGACCACACCCCTCCAAAACCCAGGGTTGGGCCCTCGGGACAGATTCTGTGGATGTTTGTTGACTGAGTGACCAATTCCTGACATTGAAAAACAGCATTCATAGTTCTCTCCCTCACCACCCCCACTTGTCCTCATTCCGCTGTCCCAGAGACCCCCAACCCAGAGCCTACCGAAGGTGGCAGGGAGACAGGGCTGCATTGCTGATCACTGACGGGGACCCCATGGAGCCTGCACAAGGTGGCACTCTGGTGGCCCTGGGTTCGAATGCACTGGCCCCCTTGTTGGCTCTGCCAGCCTTGCTATCCTTGCAGGTCGGTGGCGGTGGCAGTGTCCTTTGCTGGAGGACTCTCGGCGACACTGTGTCCAGGGAAGGAGCTCATCTCACAGGCCCGAGGCTGCCCTGCCTGCCGCAGGTTGAATACAGAGGGGGAGGGTGCTGCAGGCCTGAAGAGCAGGGCCCATGGGGCCACTGTGCGCTGGCTAGGGGCCACCTGAGTGATGGGACAGTGTCAGTGCTCACAAGGGTCCTGTCCTGCTCTGTGTCTCCTGTCGGTCCACCCCAGCCATGCTGGAGGTGAGTGGGGGCTGGGACCACACTGGAGCCATCTACAACTGGACACGGGCCTGGGGACAGAGGCTGCCCTGCTGCAGGACACGTGTGTAGTGGTCAAGGCAGGGGCTCAGGGGAGTCCGCCAGGGTCACTGGCCTTGCTTGCCGCTGTGTTGGGGGTTCACCTACCCAGGTGCACTCCCACTGTACCCCAGCACTGCCACGTGCCACAGAGCATCTGACCCTCTGGACAGTCTGGGGAAGTTCTGGGAGCTGGCACGCGGGAGGTTCCTGTTACTGTGGGCCCCCAAGGTGGTCACACGGTGGGGGGGTGGCAGGGCACTCAGGCAGTAGGACCCTCTGGAGCCAGGGCCCTGCCATTTCTGAACAGCGAGTGCCCCCCACGCGCCCCCCTTCATCTCGCCCTCTCCGCGGCCCACCACGTGCATCCCCTGTGACTACCTTGCGCCCCTGAGGGAGTCCCTCCCTGCGGCGCTGGGGCGTGGGGCAGGAGGGGGCGGGGTTGTAGGAGGCGGGGCTTGGCTCTGCGCAGGTAGCTCACACCCAAACCCGAATTCCAGCCGCAGGAGACTGCGGGCGGTGGAGGCTGGAGCCGTCCCAGGCAGGAGTGCTTCCTTTCGTTTTTTTAAACAAACAAATCATGAATTTAAAAGTGAGGGCCGAGAACGACCCAAGGTGTAAAAATAGCCCCGGGCCACAAAGTCAGTGTCTAACTCGGACCACAGCACCCCGGGCCTGGGCTCTGGAGAAGGGGTCCTCTGTGCGCCCCTCCGCTGTGGCCCGAGGACTGAAACTCCCGGGCGTGAAAGCAGGAGACAGGCAGAGAGAGGGGGCGTCCCCCCCCGCAAAGTGGGGTTCCTGGTCTGCAGCGTCTGGGCGCCTCGCCTGCCCGGGCCTCAGTTTTCCCACGTGCGCGCCAGGCGGGTGCGCGGCCTGTGTAGGGCTGGGGCTCGGGGCAGGCGTTGTGGGGCCGGGCCGGGGTCCCCGCGCGCCCACGACCGGGCTCTTTGTGCGGCCGCCGTAGACAATAGCCCGGCCCGAGCTCCGGGCCCCTCTCTTTCTCCTCCTCCTCCTCCTCGTCGTCCTCCTCCTCCTTCCCCTCCTCCTCCTCCTCCTCCTCCTCCTCGTCCTCGTCCTCGCCGCCTCCCGGCCGCAGGATTTTGGCAGCCAGGGAGGTTTCTGTCGGGTCCGACCGCATCCCCCGTGCCGCGCCTGCCCTCCTCCCCCGGCTCAGACACCCCCAGCCGACGCACTAGCAAGTTTGCGGGGCGCTCACAACTCGGCGCGGGGCGCGGGCGCGGGAGCGGACTGCGGGGGCGCGCACCGGCGGGCGGGCGGGGCGAGCGCGGCGGCGGCGCTGCGCAGAGTCCGCGCCCGTCGCGGGCCCCCCGCCGCCCCCCCCCTGCAGGCCGGGCTGGAGCGGGGCGCGGGCGCGTGGCGGCAGCGGCGGCGGCGCGGGCGCGCGCGCGGCGGCGCGCAGCACAAGTAGTTTACATTGTTGGGCGACTTTTGCAACAACTCGCCGCGCCGCGGCCTCCGCGCGCCGCCGCCGCCGCTCGCCGCCGCTGGCTCCCCGCCGCCCGGGCCCCGGCCGGCCGCGCCGGGGGCCGCCGCCCGCCGCCCGCAGCCCCGCCGCCGGCCGGGCATGAATTAGTGGGCGACATGGACACCAAACACTTCCTGCCGCTCGGTGAGTGCCGGCCGGGCCGGGCGGCGATAGGGCCGGGCGGGGACGGGCGGGGACCGGGCTGGGGCCGGGCGCGTGCGCGGGCGGCGAGCAGGGGGCGTCCCGGCCGCCCCGCGCCCTCTGGCCTGCGCGAGAGTTCGGGCACCAGCCCGAAGCGCGGTGGGCGCCGGGCAACTTTTCCCGGGCCCGGCGGGCAGGGAGGGGGCGAGGGCGCGGGTGGCGGTGGCGGGCGCGGGTGGCGCGGGTGGCGCGGGCTCAGGGCGACGAGGGGATCCCCCCACTCCTCGATCTCCGTCCTGGGCCGCCCGGGAGCCGGGCCCAACCCGAGCAGCAACTTCTGCTCCCGCGCGCTCGCGGCTCCAGGCCTCCCTGGCACCGGGACGGTCGCGCGCTGGGCCGAGTGGCCTCCGCTCTGCGCCGCCCCCGCCGGTGCTGCTTCCAGCAGGCCCCGCTGGCCGTGGGGTGCATCCCGGAGGAAGCAGGCTGCTGCCACCCTGTTTCTCCACGGCAGCCTGAGCCCGGTGGACATGGACTCCCCCAGGGGCCGTTCGCACCCGCACACCAGACCCAGGACTGGCCCCAGGCAGTGCTAGCGTGGGGAGACGGCCGGGAGTGCAGGGTCAGCTTTCTTATGTCGCTGCCCACCCGCCCGGTGCCTCCAGCCCCCGACTGCCTGCCAACTTCAGGCCTGGCCCCAGCTCTGAGCAGTGGCCGTGGCCAGGGGCCCCCTCCTCCTGCGCTCTCCCTGGGGCTGGGGAGCCCTGAGAAGCAGGGAGGAGGACTTACAAATGAGCTCTGGGAAGGATATTAATTTGGTGGTGGGGACCGCAGCCAGGCTGTCAGGCTGGTGAAGGATTTGTGCTGGATGAAAATTAAGAGAGCTGATTATGGACCAAGCCCAGGACCATCACTCCTTCTGCCTAGCCCCCAACTCCTGAGGTCTGAGGTGCAGTTTGACCACGTTGGGGGACACTCAGAGCTCAGCATAGCTGTGGGGGACATGTGGGAGGTTGGGAGTCCACCCATGGAGATTAAGGGAGAGCGTCTCAGCATGCCGGCCTCTCACAGGCCCCTGGCACGCCTGCTGCAGGGTGACCCGGTGGGAGACCCTCAGTTTACCAGCTCTGAGACTCACTCTTGGCCTTTTGTGGGACCCGGATGTGGGGCCTCCAGAGTGAGCACTCATGCCCATTTTGCAGATGAGAACAGCCAGGAGAAACGGAGTAAAGGCCCTGCAGTGGTGGGTGTGGAGTTGAACTCCAGCCCATGGGTGCCAAGTTTTCTGCAACTTCTTACTGTGGGGGCTCCCTGTGGGACGACTCCCCCACAATACCACAATTCCCCAGTCAATGCCTTGTCCCTTGTGGGCACAGAGTCGGGCCTGGGGACCCCTTCTGGACCAGGAATGTGAGGCTTAGAGCCTGGGTGCACTCTGTCCGGGTCTTGGGGCCGGGACAGGTCCCAGTCCGTAACTCTCCAAGAAGGACAGGGCTGATCCTAGGAGCCGACTGGTGTAGGCAGGACTAGGGCTGAGGGTGCCCGGGCTGCCTGAAGTCTCCTTCGATGGGCCTTGTCAAAGGGGCTGTGTTGATGGCGCAGCCGTAGTCATGGCTCTCTGGACCTGGCCAGTGGCCTCCCAGGCAGCCCCCAGGGCTGAGTGGAGAGTCCTGGGCTCTGATTACATTTTTATTTTTTCCTAAGCTTGTGACTGACTCTGAAGTCCAGTGCAGTTGAAGGTCCATTTAAGCAGCTACTTGCCTAAGCTCTTTTGTCAACACAGCCTAATCCCTTGTGGGGGGTGGGTGTCAGAGGGCCTGGCGCATCCAGGGCCGGACAGCGCCTGGGTCAGATCTGGGACTGGCAGCATGGCAGTCCCGTCTCTCCCTGAGCTGCCTGGCCACTTTCAAGGTCTGGTGCCAGGAGGAGAGGGCTTGCTGCTCCCAGTGTTCACTCCTGCGGGCCTCAGTGGTTGGGGAGCCAGCCCCTCATGTCCCATGGACCGCCCACAGGTCCATGGTACGGGACAGATGGGGAAAGGAAGAGAGGTGGGGAATTCGCTCAAGGCAGGCCCCGTTTCCTGCCCCTGCTGCCCAGGGCTGGCCTTGCTCCATGCCCGACGGGGAGGAGGCCTGGACAGTGGGACCCGAAGGCTGAATCTGCATGGTCCAAAGGTCTTAGGCCATGTCGGACCCTTTCTGTTGCCACTGACCCATTAGGAGCAAAGCTACACAGAGCCCCAGGCTCTCTCTCGTGGATCGTGGGGGACCTAGGTGAGCTTAGAGCCCGGCTAGGGGCTTCTGGTAACATTGGAGCCCTTGGGACCCAAAATAGAGCACATTCCGGGGCCTCCCGAAATAACAGGGTCACGTGATTTGGAAGGCTGGGCTTGGAGTCCAGCTTGGGCCTGACAAGGCAGTTCTCGGCTAGGCCCAGGCTCTGCCGATGGGGGCGTTTGTTTTGGTGAACTCTGCGGGGGGGGGGCTCTGTTTGTGGACTGGAAAGTGTGAGGGCGAGGAAAATGGCCCCCAGGTGGCAGCCAGTCGTGGCCGTGGCTGTGGCCTTGCCAAGCTGCCTGCTCACTTGTGGCCCCTGCCCGTCTGGGCTTCCCTGGATGGGCCTTGGCAGCTGGGGAGCCCCCCCCCACACAGCCCAAGCTCGTGTAGCTTGGTCCTTGCTGCGTGGGGCATGGGCTCCTCCAGCTGCGCCTGCCCTTCAGGCCACGGTGGGCCTGCCACCTTCTCCAGGAGGCTGACTGCCCTCCAGCCCGGCTTGGTGGCCCCTCCGTCACCTCGGGAGAGGTTTGCAGTTGGTGGTCTTTGTTTCGTTTTGGAAGAGGATGCCTGGAAGCTCGTGGAATTATCTCATGGGCCCTCAGGCCTGTGGCCCTTCTCCCTGGGATGGCTGTGTACCTGTGGGGTCCAGAGGGTGTGGGACACAGGTCAGCCACCGGGGAGGTGACACAGGGATGGAGTTAAAGGCTCCCAGGCCTCTCTCCCTGCCAGCTGGGGCTGCCTGGGCCTGCATCTACGGGCAGGATGGGGCTTGCCAGTGTTGGAGTGTCATGGCCACGGGCTTGAAGGCCAGTAAGGCCCAGTCCTGGGGAGTAGAAGCCCCAGGCCTGGCCCCACTGTCAGCTCGCTGCAGGGCAGGGGCCTCCTGGCTCGGGGCCAGGACAAGCCAAGACCTGCCTTCCTTCCCTGCTCTGCCGGGCTGGAGTTTGTGGGCCTGGGCCTGGAGGCGTCGCTTTGGCTGGCCCAGCTCCTTCAGAAGGGGCCATGTTCCAGGCCAGGGGTGGGGTGGGGGTCCAGGCCCTCAAGAGCCTGGTGTCTGGACTGTGGCTGGTGTGGGCTGGTGTCAATGCCAGAATCTTCTGGGCTTTTGGAAAGGTGCTGGGGTGCTGGGGAAAGGTAGGGCGGAGGGCCTCATCTGCCCACCTGCTTGTCTGTGGCATTCCTATTTCAGGAGGTACAGTTCCAGGCTCCCCTGTTCCCCCTGGAATGACCACAACCTTCCCTGTGGCTGCAGTGGGGCTGAAGGACAGGCGGGGATGCAAGGGCTGCCTTGGTGGTCTCGTCTGGGTAATGGATATGCTCCTTGCTTCTCTGGGGCTGGATGGGTAGACTGGTCAGTCAGTGGCCAGCTGGGAATTCCCCCAGAGTTCGCTGTTTTCCTGGGGTGCGTCTCACTCTTTCTAAAGGTGAGGTCCAGGGTCAGGTGGGTCCCAGCCGCCAAGGTTGGACCAGATGGGCCGAGGATGGCCAGCACCCTGAGTGTGAGCAGATCCAGATAGATGCAGCCCCGGCCAGGCCCAGCCCTGCTGCTCCCTGGACCCTGGGAGCCGGGTGGGCGAGGGCCGGTGTGTTTGCACACCCACCGGAGCCCGTGCGAGATGTTCTGAGCAGTCGTGCCCCAGCGTCTCACAGACAGGGAAATTGCACCCTAGAGTTACAAAGCAATTGTCTAGCTCAGCAGCTGAACGAGCGTGAAATGGAGCAGAAAGCAGCTAAATAAAATCGGCCCGGCTGTGTCGGGGAGCGAGGGGTACACACATGTGCACTGGGCCTGGTGTGCTTGCAGGCACACACACACACACACACACGCACCCACATGCCTCTCACTGGGCCCAGCCAGCCTGGTACTCCGCCTGGTGCTGGCCTACGTTCCACATCCCTGTGCAGGGGGCCAGGAAAGGCAGCCTCCAGGGCTCTGGGTGGCTCTGGGGTGCCAGTGGGTGCAGCGTGTCCAGGATCTGCCAGCCCTGGGAGGATGCAGCAGGCCCTGTCTGGTGGTGCTCCCCAAGCTCGCAGAGGCTTCCCAGGGACAGGGTGGCCGGAACACAGCCCAGGTGGCTCCCTTGGCCTCCGAGGCCCCGCATCTGGTGTCTGGAGTTCTCAGTGCTGGTTCTCAGGCCATCCTGGCCCTGCTGTCTGTCTGGATGGGGCTCTGGCCCTTTAGGTCCCCCTGCCCCCTTCCAGTTAGCATCTCTGTCTTCTGCCAGTGGGAGCCCTGCCTGTCCTGGCTCCTTGGAGCCCTGAGGGGGTCTCTTGTCTTGTGTGGCCACTGACAGGGGCTGAGGTCTCACGGTGACAGTTTTGACCCTGACAGTGGGAGCAGAGACCCTTCAGCACGGCCCGGGGTGCTCCCCAAGCCTGGCCCTCGGTTGTAGGTTGAAGGAGCAGCTGGGGACGACACCTGCAGACCCGTGGCCTGGTGGCTGTCCTCACGCTGCTGGGACAGGTGTCTGGCAGCAAGTTCCAGAAGGACCCGGGGGAGGGAACTGAGTGATTGGCTGCTCTCAGGCTATGCCAGGGCAGAGCGAGGACCTGGTCACCTCTGCCCCCGTCCTCACGCGTGCACACATGCACACGTACACACATGCGTGCCCTGCAGGGCCAGAAGGAGTGTGGCAACCCTTCCTGGGGAGGCTGTGGGCTGCTCGATCCTCACGTGGCTGAGGGTGCCCGTGTCTGTGCCTGGTGGCCTGGTCCTGGACCCCAAGCAGGGTGGGAGGGGAGTGCTGCAGGGGGCAGGAGGCCACCTGGAGGGTGTCACAGCGGGGTGAGGAGCACAGCTGGGGCTGAAGCCCGTGCACGTGCAGAGGTGGGAGGGGGAGCAGTGCTGCCCGCTGGGCCTGGGGCTCCGTGAATTGCCCAGTGCCCTTGTCCTGCCATGGCTCTCCCCAGCCTGGCCACAGGCTCCCTGTGCTTGGCGAGTGGGAGCCCTGCTATCCTTGGCCCTTGGGGGACATGCTGTCCCCCATCAGCTGAGACTGAGCACTTGGGCTGTGGCATCGGAGCGGTACCCTGCGAAGGCAGCTGAGTTGGGGCCTAAGGAGGACGCAGTTGCCCAGGGCTCCGGGTGGAGTTGGGGACAGGCTGTCCATGGGGACGGGGTCACCTGGTGGCCAAGAACAGAGCATGGCCCCTGAGGGACATGGCAGAGACTGAACTTTGGGGCTGGGGAATGGGACATTGCAACCCTTGTGGGGGCAGCAGCAAGAGTTCCCAAAGGAGGGGTCCCTGACGGAGGGAGGTCCCTCCCTACCTGAGCTCCAGTTTGTCTGTCACTGTCACCATGACTGAGGCCAGGGGCTCCCTGAGATGCACTGTCAGCCGGACCATGGATGCAAGGGGTCCCCAGGCTGGGACCCAGTTTCTGGGGGTGATCTGGAGCCTGCCATGGTCACCGCACCTCTGTCAGCCCATCTGCCCGGCCTGTGCCCTGCACCGGCCACTTCCCTGGGGGTGTCCCCAAGGCCACTGCCGCCCTGAGCATGGCTTCTCCAGCGCCGAAGAGGGGAGGGAGGGGAGTCAGTTGGGCTGGGGCCAGGAGTGTGTAAATCCTGCGGCCTCCACGGATAAACCCCGCGGAGTTCAAAGCCGGCCGGTGCTGCGCGGGGCTGTAATGAGGTTACTGATTCAACTGCTTCCTGGTGCTGCGGCCCAGAATGAGGGGAGGCTGGGAAGCCCCGGGGAGGGATCTAAGTATTCCATAATTGACCAATTTAGCTTAAGTGTCCGTGCTGGCCCCGGGCAGAGGTCAGGCGGTGACAGCCCAGGTGGCTGGAGTCTTGTGCCTGCGGCTCCCGGTGGCGCCTGGCCCAGTCTCGGCTGAGCGGGACCCTCGGGCCCTGGCCTGTCCTCCCTGCCGCCATCTGCGGGCAGCCTGTCCTACCGCCAGGTGCGCTCACCGTCCTCAGTGCCCCCTGCCTCCACTGCCTGGGCCTCGGTGCTGGGCAGCCCAGATTCCAGTCCTGTCACTGAGCTGGCTGCTGTGATGCCTGCGGATGCTCGCCGATCTCAGGGCCTCGGGGCTGCAGTTTGGGGGTGTACATAGCGGGGTGGGTCCTGCCTGCTGGCCCCTGACCCCATGGGCCCATTCCCAGGGCGTCCTGAGGGCAGGGCCTAGCTGAGGCCCCTGCAGTGCCCGATGCCCATTTCTAACACAGGCCTGGAGGTGACTGTGTCCCCAGCTCCCTGTGTTTTGGTCAGCCCAGGCCTGGTGCCCAGGTGAGGCGGGTCAGCCAGCCCAGCATCGCCCAGATGCACAGCCCCATGATGCCCCTGGGGCACCTTGACCCCACTCTAATCCAGGACCAGTCCCTGAGGCCAGGAAGGTCAGGGGCCAGGCCCCTAGACAGGGTCACGGTCTCATGTCTCTTGTGGCCCAGCAGCACCCCCAGCACCCTAGGGTGCGTTTTTGCGCCCTGGGCAGGACACTGTGGCTGACCCTGGGTGTGATGGTCTCCTGAGCCCTGATCCTGTGGCAGGAGTTGGGAGCCCTGTCCACAAAGGGGCAGGGTGGGTTGGCGGCCCCGGGGCTCCCTCTGACCTGGCCCTGTGGCCCCAGGCAGGCCTTGTCCCTCTTGGCCTCTGTTGCCCCAGTGCACCCCACAGTGCGGGGCCCCATCTCTCCCTCCTGTTAGCTGGGCTTTGTTTGGATGGGCCGGTGACCTCTAGTGGGGCCATGCAGTGGGGGACCAGCTCCTCTGGACACGGCTTTGTGCCCGGACCCAGTGGAGGGGGAAGGAGCGAGGAGGGTCCCCAGGACCCTAAAAGCCTGGGACTCTGAGCCAGTGGGTGGGGGACGAGGCCCAGGTGGTGACCGTCTGCCCAGCCCTAGGGGAAGGAGTGAGTGGCAGAAACAGTGGCTTTAAGAACAGGAGGTGGTGGCAAAGGGGTGAGCCTCTCTCCCCGGGCCTGACCTCCCCTGCCCGGAACCTCTGGGGCTCCATATTGGTCCTAGCACGGAAGCCAGGCCTCAGCCAGGTCCGGTGGCCCACAGCCCCTCCTGCCAGCCCAGCACTCCTCCTTCCCTCCGGCTTTCTCCTGTCCAGCACGTATTGGTGACACAGTTCATGCCATGTGTTGAGCGAGTGGCAGCTGTGATTCAAGGTCTGTGTGGCCAGTCCACGTCGCTGAGCTTCAGTTGTTTTGCCTGTAAACTGCCCAGGGAAGTTGGGGCCACCTTATAGAGGCAGTGTTACAGCTGGGTTTTGAAGGATGCAGAGGAGTTTGGTGTGTGGCTGTGGAATTAAGGCAGAGAAGCTGGGTGGACCTTCCTACAGCGTGAGGAGGCTGTTGGGAGAAGCCCTGTGCGCGGCCGGGCTCCCCTGCTTGCTCTGGTCAGCTGGTTTGTGCTGCTGTGTGTGCTGGGGCTGTGGCCACTCATCTGGAAATAATTAGCCCCGGGGGGCCAGGCTGGGTCTGGCCTGGCTGTGATGTGGCCCCGAGCAGGTCCCTCGGGGCCTGACACCCTGTCCTCACTGGGTGCTGCTTGTGGCTGCTGGCTCCAGGCTGCAGGGCCCTTTCCTGATGCCGCTCTGTCCGCTGTGCGTGTGGGTGTCGGGTGCCCAGGACCCCTGTGTGTGGCTGTGGTGGCCCCGTGCCTCCCCGCCCGGCCCTGGTCCGGCCGGGGGAGAGTGGCTCTGATAGGGACCAGAGTCCACGGGAGGGGGTGGGGCCGCCCCACCCACTCCGCCCCGGCCCTCGGACTTTCTGCCCAGGACCAAGGTCAAGGAGGAGGAGGGTGGGGCAGCGGCCCGGTCATGGGTGCCAGGCCACCCAAAGCCAGTGAGCCCCAGGCTTTCCGGTCCCCTCTGCGCATCTCCCTGGTAGCTCAAGACTCCCAGCCTGGGACCTCAGGGTCCTGGAGTGCCGGGAGCAGTGGTCTCTGGGCCCAGGCAGAGGCTGCCTGCCAGGACCCTCTCGGACATCACTGGGGCCCGAGCTGTCCCTGCCGGGGTCTCTCAGCTCTGCCTGGCCGCGGCTCTTGTTCGCTACCAGTCCATGGCGCCAGGTGTCCAAAGCCTTATGATGTTTGTCAAATGAGTTCACACTTTCCCAGCTCCTGCCCCCACCCGGCCTCTGAGACCCAAACTGAGGTAGCCTCTTGCCTGGGGCAGGAGCAGAGGGTCTGCCGCCCCTGGAATCGCTTTCCTCCAGGGCCCGTGGCCACTCGGCCTGCACAGCAGGCCCTGGGTCAGCGCTGGCCACCCTGTGCACTGGTGTCCGAAGCTGCTGCCCCACTGCAGACAGCTTGGGTGTCTGGTATTGAAAAGTCTCGGCCCGTGGGGGTCGTGCTGGCTAGAAGGTCGGGGTCAGCCTGCCCCTGCCTGCTGTCCACCCGTCGTCCATCTGTCCACCCTTGTCTGGCACAGGCTGCCCTGGGGACAGAGCAGAGCCAGCCCAGCATGCAGAGGAGAGGGCGGTGCCAGCTCGGATTGGCAGCCGGGGACTGGTTTTCCTTTAGCCTCTCTGTGCCTCAGTTGTTGGGCTAAGCCTTTCTACAGGGCAGTGAAGTCAGTGGGGCAAAAGTGGTCATGAGTGCAGGGCCTGTGGCCCCTACTGCCTTCTAGCAGTATGGAGTTGGGGTTCATAGTTGTGGCATGCCTACCTCCAGTCTTGGATGAATGTACCAGGGATATGTGGTGGGTTGTGCCTTGTGAACTGGGTCATGAAGGATGTGTAGGAGTTTGCCAGGAATCAGAGGCTTCCGGGGAGAGCTTGTTGACACTGCTGTCCTGTGACTCAGACCACAATACACCTTTCCCTGGGGTTTACTGCACCTCTACTGCTGCATGAAGGGACAGGACTTGAGCCCCGGGAAGCAGGTTGGGTGGGGAATGAGTAGTGTACCTGGCTGGTGCCAGCCCTTCAAGCGTGCGGGTGGGGTGCTGTGTTGCTGGTCTTACAGGGACCTCCGTCCACTGCTGCCCATGAGCTGCAGGCTGGTGGGAGACAAGGACCAACAGTACAGAGGGACATGTGGGGCTCTGAGGGATGTTGGGGCTGCGGCCGACCGGAGGTGACCTAGCAGAGCCCGGGGCGAGGGTTCTGACCTGGTGGAGTTGGGGTGAAGGAGGAGTGGGGCAGGGGCAGTGGTGGGGCTGAGAGCCCAGGAGGAGGCTGGTGGGTGCTACTCACTGTGGGAGCAGCAGCTAAGGGGACACTGAGCTGTCACCACAGCCCCAGACCCGTGGACCGGGGGTCCTGGCTGTGCCCTCTTCATGCCCAGTGGAGAAATGGGTGCAGTGTGTCGGGGGTGGCGGCCAGCAGCCGATTGGCGTGGAGACAGGACCCCCATGCCCTGGGATGTCCCCTGCCTGGCCCACGCTCTGCACCCCACTGCTGATGGCGCCCCACATAGGGAGACCAGCCTGGGCTCCAGCAGTGACCTAGCCCAGAGTCTGACCTGCAGGGCAGCTCCTGGGACCCGGGACAGGTTGTGTCCCCGGGCTGCAGTGTCTGTGGATGCCCATGTGGCTCTGCATCTCCCTGGCGTGGGTCGTCTGCCAGTGTCCCTTTGCCTGAGACAGTGGACACGTGTGACACTCAGTCACTGCTGGTTTCTCGGTGCCCGGTGCACGGTGAGATTTATAAACAGCATCCGAGGCCCCGGCAGGTCCCTTTGTCCCCGGCTGTAGGCCACTTCTGGGTGCAGAGTGGACCAGCCCAGCCCGGGTGGCGCCCATGCTCCCTGGGACTCTGGCCCACATCCTTGGGTCCCAGGGTCAGGGGGAAGGCCACTACCGTCACCCCCGGCTGAAGGGTTCGGGGAGGTGTGCGTCTTCACGGCCGTGGCCGGAAGCTGGGGTGTCAGTGGCCTCACTGCCTGCTGTCCACGGACAGGATTTACGGCCCCTGAGTGATTACTGTGCCTCCCATGCTGGCCAAACTGGGTGGCGGGTGGCGAGGGAGCACTCGGCCCTGGACAGGGCTGATAAGCCGTGAGGCCCTGTATCGGCAGCCCTGCCCCTCCCCCGGACGTGGCTGTGACCCTGCACCTGCTCAGCGCGGGTGGCAGGGTGCAGCCTGCAGGGGCCTCGGGATCTCCGGGGGTCCCAGCTCTGCAGTCCTGCGGGACCCTGGCCTCCCTCGCTGCTGACCTGTCTGCCCCCTTGGCCTGGGGCCCTGCCTGCCACCCACCCCCACGGGTTTCCCTGGCCACCTTCCTGAGAACAGCGTGGCCATTGTGTCACCACCATCGTTTGCCTCCCACGGCGACCCCGGCGTTGGCAAGGACCGGGGGGCTCCTTGGGGCCTGTGGGTGAGGATACTGTCCCTGCATCCGAGCCCGGCCCATCTGGGCCTCATCTAGGAGAAGCCTATCGTGTGCTCCCTGCCTTCCCACCCAGCCGATGCCACCTGGCTGCCCAGGCCCCTCTGGGAGCTGGAGCCGGGGGCAGCGTCAGGTGGACGCCGGCCGGGAGCTGAGCCATGGTGCATGTGTGAGTCTGCACTCGAGCGTGAGTCTGCGTATCTGCAAGTGGCATCCGCAGGCGGGCGTGAGTGTCTGTGCACCTGTACCCGGGGCATGGCCGCCATCCCTGGGGGCCTGGGGCCAGGCTGTGGTGTGGCAGCGGGGATCCTGCGTGAGATCGGAGCCTGAAATGGTGTGTACAGGCCACGTCCTGCTGCTCCGGCCTGGGCTGTGTCACCATCGTCCTGTACACAGGTGCCCGACGGCTCTGCTGATGGGCACGTGGACCCCAGGTGCCTCACTGCCCAAACTCTGTGAGACACCGCCTGACCGGGAGGCAGAACAAGATGGTGCCTGGCCGTGGTCCCGGGGCCGGCCCAGGCTGTCTGGCTGTCTGGCTGTACAGCTGTCTGGCTGTCTGGCACGCCAGCCCCAGGAGCGGTGCTCGCGCTCCAGCCGGTGGGGTCCTGAGGCCAGAGTCAGTCACACACACTTTAGTTCGAGTGAGGCTGGCGTGAACCTGGAAGGGCCTGGCAGGAAAGGATAGGAAGGAAGGCTTCCTGTCATTGTGTGGGTGAGGAAATCGAGGTCCTTAGGAGCCCCATGGCTGGGCTCCGGTGCTGCAGTGCTCCTGTCCCCTGAGGGCCGCCTCGGGTGGGGTGGGGGGGTGCATACAGCTGCGCTGGGGAGGTCGGGGCGCCGTGCATGAGGAGGCCGAGGTCACGAGGGCCTGGATTCGAACCCTGGCCCTCCGGGACTCCTCTCTGGGGCCCTTCCTGCCGCAGCTCCTGGGCGCCGGGGTGGCGTGTCCTGGGCAGCTGGGTGGGGATGTCCTTTGCCCAGGAGGCTGGGCCAGCCGGGCGCTGTGGCTGTCCTGCTAGGCGCGAGAATTTCCTACACAAACAACCCGCGCTGGCTGGAGCGATTTTATTTTTATTTCCTATTTTTACTTCCCCGTTGGCTCTTTTTAGCAACTCGGGGTGAGATAGGCCACCGCCCTCCCGTCTCCACCCGGCTTCCTGGCCCGGGTCTGGGCCCTCAGAGTGGGGGGGCGTGTGTGACCTCGGGGACGGACGGTGCACAGCATGGCCGTCACACAGCCGGGCCGGGACCTCGCACCTTCCTGGGTGGTTCTGGTCCAGGCCCCTTCCTGTCTTCTAGGATGGGCTGTGTGCAGCGGTGGGTGGGGGTGTGCCTTGCTGCATGACTCAGTTTCCCCACACGCCCCTTTGCTTCTTGCAGGAGGTGCTGCGCTAGGTGGGGTGGGACGTGGACTTTGGGTGAATAAACACGCTGTGCGCCCGATTGGACCTGCCTGGGCAGGGTGTGGCGAGGTGGGGTATGCTCTGACGTGTTCCGACCTGGCCAGCCCTTCGCGGGATCACGGGATTGCTGTGCCCACCCTGGGGCGGGGCTGCTGGGCACTGGCCCAGAGACCCCAGCCCTGGGCATTCCCTGTGGCTCTGCCTGGCTAGATCCCGTCCTGCTGGTGGTTTTCGCGGGGGTCTTGCAGGGTGCTTGCTCTGTTCGTGGGGGAGCCCTGGGCTTGGAGAGGCCCCAGGTGCTGGGTGTGGGGGGGCCAGTCCTGTGTTGTGCAGAATGGAAACTGAGGCACAGCTAGCCAGGGTCCCACAGAGGCCCTCCCCACCCTTGGGCTCTGAGAGGTCTGGGGGTGCAGGGCCCCTGCTCTGCCACCCAGCACGAGCCCCTCTCCTAACCATGTTCCTGAAGTCGGGGTACAGCAGGGCTGGCTCAGCAGATGTGACGTCCCCAGTGCTTTGGCACCCTCCCTGTGGGACATAGTGACCTCTTCTTCATGGGGCCCCCTGTGTGGCCCACCTTGGGGGCTGTGTCCACCCTTGCTGTCCTGTTGGGCCACCTGTCCCCCGTCTGTGTCCTTCCACTTCTATTCCCGAGAAGGGGACCCAGGCTGCGTCCTGTCCTGCTGTGGAGCTTGTCACATGGGCCTGGGGTCCCAGCCCGCAGGAAGTCCACACCCCCGCTGCTGCCCTGGGCGTCGGTTCCCGGCCCCTGCTGGTGCAGTAGGTGGGACTGTGGTGGGGAAGGGCGGCTGCTGCGGGTGCCTGCAGTCTCTCGGGGCTCCGCTTCCTGCCCTTGGCGCCCGCCGGAAGGGGCTGCGATTGGGGTCTGCCCCACTTGCCTGACTCAGCAGCCACAAGGTGGAGGAAGCCGGAGTTCCTCGAGGAAACCCTCACCCTGGGCATCCGCCCGAGGCCCAGATTTCCATCATGGAGGTGGGCGCAGAGAGCCCTTGGTTCCGGTCTTGGAGCTCCCAGCAGGAAGCGGGGTGGATTGGACCCTAGTAGATGCTGGTGTTTCTTCCTGGCATCGCCACCTCCTGTCCCAGTGCTGTCTGCTGTCTGCCGCCTCCTCCAGGAAGCTCGCCTGGCTTAGGTCCCTGGGGCTCCTTGGGTACTGTGTGGGTGTGGATCAGGCAGTGCTGGGCTGTGGGCACGGAGTGCGGGGAGGACAGTGCTTTCTGCCACCTGGTCAGGCTTGCCCAGGCAGAGGTGCCTGGGAGTGGACTGGGGCTGGGATCGAGGTCCATCCAGAGCTGCTGTGTGGACAGCAGGCCCTGCCCTGAGGCTCTGGCTCTGTGGGGCTGTATCCAGGCAGAGGTTGAGACCATGCCAGGAGGGGGCTGGACACCCCTCGGGGATCTGCAGCCAGGCATCTGCTGGCTCCTTGCGGGGCTCCTCACCCGCAACTCTGTGCAACTCTGTCTAGCTCTGTTCTGTCACCTGGGTCCCTGGTCTGGACGCATCTGTGAGACAGGACAGGAAAGGCCAGGACACCCACTGGGAGCCCCGTGGAGGGACGTCACGGCCACGCCCCCAGCCCCTGGGCAGCCATGTGGAGTTCGCACAGTGCGAGGTGCAGGCCGCTGGTGGCATCAGGGGCTCCGCCGTGTCCTGGTTCATTCATGCTGAGCTCTGGGTCAGCTCCCACAGGGCGAGTGTGGAGCTGGCACCTCGCACCGGGACAGTGGGGAGCCAGATGTATAGGTGCCCCGCCTGGGGGACGCTCGGGGGACCTGCACCTCACTCCTGTCGTGGGAGGGCTGACCACGCGGTGGCCTCCAGGCTGCATCAGGACCTTGGGGACCATGCTCTCACCACCCCCGGCCTCCCTCCTCTCGAGCACCCTGGCTGGAGGCTCTGGGGCTCTGGCCGTGGCGCCCCCTCTGCTTCCTTTGTGGGCCCTCCCCGCATCCTCCCGGGATGCCCTGCCACAGTGGCTGCACCCTGGCAGCCGCCGTGCCCCCTCATGTGCTGGTCCCCTTGAGGACTCGGTGTTCGTCACCCCTCTGCTTGTGGCCCTGTCATCTGGGTGCCTGATGTTGCCTGACCTGCCCAGTTGTGGGGTCACTTTGCAGGGGGGGGACGGAGGCTGTGAGGGTGCACTGTGGCTCACCCCAGGCGGGTCCTAGTCCAGCCACCACCCCAGCCACCCCAGCCCGCTGCCTTTGCTTTCAGCCTCTGGTGTCTGGGGCTGCAGGGCAGGAGGGTCCAGCCGCCGTGGGGCAGGGTCCTCAGGAGGCCCCAGGTGCTGTGGGGGCTGAGCCAGGGCAGGGAGTGCTGGTGGAGGGGGCGGCTGGGAGGCCCTTGTCCCTGGCCTCCCCTACACAGTCCATGGGGCTGCGAGAGCCCTGGGTGGCCTGAGTGCCCCCTGTGTGCCTTGGGCCACGACCTGGGCTTCCGGGGAGGGCCCAGGCACCACCGAGGGCAGCCAGCGAGGCGGTAGCTGTGGGGGCCCAGGCCCTCGCCTTCTGGTGGCATGGGGTGGTGGGCGGGAAGAGAAAGGGTTAAGGAGCCTGGGGAAGTAATAATGTTTCTAATTTTCCTGTGTGATTTAATAAAAATGTAAATCGCAGGGCGGACGACGCGCGCTGCCGTGGTGTTGACCGAGATTAATTGCGGGCGCGCGGTGGTCAGCCTGCCTTTGTCTCCAAGCCCTGAGCTGGGCTGGCTCCTCCACCCGCCTGCCCGGGAGACCAGATCCCAATGGGCAGCGGGAGAGAGGGGGGCTGCAGCAGAGCCTCAGGCGGGTGAGCTAGTGGAGGCCGGAACAGGCCTAGCCCGACAATGGTCACGTCCCAGGTAGGTGTGTGGGTCCCTGACCACAGAGGCCGGAGAAAGCCTCACTTGGGGTGACTTGGGGGCCAAGTCCATGGGCCCGTCAGAGACGTGGGAAAATCCGAAGGCTCTGCCAGCAGCTTGTGCAAAGGTCCTGGGGTGGGAGGTTTGGGAGGCTGAGTTTGGGTGATGGCTGTTTGGGCCTGCGTGGCAGTGCCATCAGTGGAAAGTGCAAAGTGTGAGGGCGGTAACGGGTGCAGCATGGGGCTGCCCAGAGGTCAGGAGAGCAGCAGGTGGGGACTACTGGGCTGGGCAGACTCAGAGGCCTCTCTGGAGGAGGTCTGGGGGGGGGTCTGTGGTTGGGACTCAGGACGTTCTAGATGGACCCTGGGGAGCATAACTGGGATCTTGCTGGTGGGCTGGGCACAGCGTGTCTTGGCATTACCGCCCAGAGCTGGCTGCGGAGCCTCTCTGAGCTTGGGGTGGTCACCAAGAAAATCCCCGTGGCCCTGGTCCCCGGCTCTGTGTCTCGGGCAGGTGCACATCCCGAGACAGCTTCGGGGTGTGGGGTGCAGGCCATGGGTCTGCTCCCTGGGGTTGCAGAGGGCTGCGGGTGTGTGTGTGTGTGTGTGTGTGTGTGTGTGTGTCGTGGCCGACCTTGGTCAGACCTGAGCCGCTGTGGCCTCCCCGAGTGGAGGGGTGGGGTCTGACCCTCGTCTGTCCCCAGCAGGGCAGGGTGGACCCTAGGCCGGAAGGATGCCCAGGGGTGGGACCTGGAGACCCTCACCTCCGCCCCAGCTGCGGCTGTGCTGGCCAGAAGGATTGTTGGGGAATGGGGGGGGGTGCGGGCTTGGCCTCCTTTGGGGCCCCGCATGCAGGTGGCATCTGAGACCCCACTGTGGCCATGTCCCTGTGCACCTGCCAATGCGTCTCACAGGGTTTGGGGTCCCCGGGCCTCAGCCCATGCTGGGCGGTGTCTGTGTGGCTGGCGTGGGGCGGGGGCGGGTGTCTGTGCTGTGCCGATCGCGTGCCTGGAAGCAGTGGCCTGTCCAGGGCCAGCTGGACAGCTGGCCAGTGTCACGACCGCCTCTCAGCGGGGAGGCTCGGAGCCGAGGCGGCCCTTGGCTGGGACTTAGGAGCTGCGGATGTAAGGGTCCTAGGCCCCTCTGAGCCTCAGGTCTGTGCCAGCGGAGGGAAGGTGACTGTCCCTACCTCATGGGTCCTGGCCTGGAGCCTGATGGGCCCCTCGGGTGTCCCTGTGCTGGGCCCTGTGGTTTCTGACTGGTGTCTCCCTTCTGAGGGCTCAGTGGACGCCAGGCTGCTACAGCGTGGGGGGCTGTGCACGGCCCCTCGCTTTGTCCACACTCACCCGCTGGCCCATGCCCAGCTCTTGTGGACCGACGGGCCCTGGCCCTGCCCGGGGCGAGCTGTGCCTTGGTGGCTCTGTGTCCCTGCTGGCACCTCAGCCGCAGTGGACAGGGCTCCGTCTCACGTACAGGTGCTGAGCGGTGCTCCTGATGATGAGGTCCCTGGGTGGGCGCCTGCTTTGGGAAGGCGTGGCCGGGGTCCCTCAAGGACCCTGTGCCGGCAGTGGGCACAGAGGGCGGCTGGGGCAGGCCCCGCTCCTCACACTGCCCTGAATCCAGCAGCCTGGACTCGGTGCTTCCCGGCACGGGGAGCTGTGGGCTTGGATCCTGCACCTCGGGAAACGCGATCCCTGCCCCTGTCTGTGAATATTTCATCAGCAGATTAAAAATTGAAGCCACGCGTCCCCGGCGCTCCTCCGGGAGGGTGGAGGAGGGGCTGTCTCCGTGGCAGGCCGGCGTGCGTATTTTTCTCGATAATGGAGCCGTGTCAATTAGAAAATGACATTGCTGTTTAAGATGTCGTGCCTCGGCCCTCTTTAATTAAGGCGGAGACGTAATACCCCCTCGGCTGTCGGGAATGAATTCCAAACCAGCAGGAGGAGAGGTGAAGAGTGTAAGTGGGAGCGGGGCCTCCGGTGACGGACGGTGCCTTGCTGTGGGGCAGCTCCAGCCAGGTGTGAGCGTGTGATGAGTGTGTAGGGCAGGATGGAGACGCGAGGGTGTGCCCAGCTCTGTGCGTGGCCCCAGAGCATCATGGGAGGGGGCAAGGTTGCCCAGGCAGCGTGGGGCACGGGTTGGGAGGATGCCTGGGGCCAGGGCACAGCAAGGAGAAGGCGCTCTGGGCTCGGGGCTTGGCTGGAGCATGGCTTTGGGGCTGCTGGGGAGACAGTGGAGAGGGCCGAGCTGACCCCGGTCCCCTGCTGGTGGCCCTGTCCTCCCCCACATCACCCCTGCCCAGTGGCGAGCGGAAGGGCAGCAAACTGCACTGAGGCTGAAGGTCCTGAGCACCCGGCCTCCGGCTGCACTCTGGCTGGGCCGCCAGCTGGCCCAGCTGTTTGCTGGGGCCTGAGGCCTGCCCCAGCTGTGTCCTGCAGCTCTAGGCGAGGGCTCGTCTCGGGGAAGCTTCACTGAGGTGGAAGCGTGCAAGGCCAGGGCAGAGGGTGTTGCCGGGGTCTGCGGCCTGGGGATGTCGAGGTCTCCTCTCTGGGGCAGTGGTGGGAACTGAGTCGGCCACAGGGCCTTTGTGCAGCGTGGGCTCTCTCCTGCTTCCCTGGGTGCCCTCCGAGGCTGCCCTCTGGCCCCTTCTGTCCCTGCGGACGCTCGAAATGACAGGTGTTGATGCCTGGTTGTGCTGCTGCCTGGGCTGCTCCCTGGGCACGGGTGGGGAACGGGTAGCCCTGGGGGCCTGGGGCTGCCTGTAGAGTTGGGGAGCAGGTGCTTCTGGAACCGGGACGGGGGCTGCTGGTGTGGCTGGAGGCGGGAGGGGCAAGCCAGGCTTTTGGTTTTAGAACTGAAGTGAAGCAGGAGCTGTGCTCAGTTTCGTTTCTTTCCTTTCCCTTCTTTTCTTTTCTCTTTTCTTTTCTTTTCTTTTCTTTTCTTTTCTTTTCTTTTCTTTCTTTTTTGTCTATGAAACAGGGTCTCGCTCTGCAGTTCAGGCTGGCCCTGAGCTCACTTTGTAGCCCAGGCTGGTCTGAAACTTGCAGGGATCCTCCTGCCTCAGCCTCCGGAGTGCTGGGATGACAGGTGTGCGCCACCACGCCGGGCTCAGTTTATTTTCTTATGTGGACTGAAAGGGTTGCTGGACTCCTGCTCCTGAGTCTCTCTGCAGGTGGGATTTGTCCCAGCACTGGGTGGTAGCTGGGCTGGGCTTTGTGTGCATGCGTGTGAGGGAGTCATGCGGCCACTCTTGCGGGTGCTTCGACTTGCAGGAGTGTCCACCTTATGAACTGGCATGTGTCTGCTCCCTGTGCCCGAGTGCCCAGCTGGACTCAAGTGACTCGTGGGTCACCCTGCGTACCTCCTCCTTCCGCAGGTGGCTGGGGGAGCGCTGAGCAGGTACTGCGGGGTGCAGCTGGGGTGACTGTGAGCATGGCCCTGCGGGCGGGGGCTGTGCACTGAGGAGATGGGACCTTAGATCCTTGTACCACAGTCACTGCTGCAAGGTAGGGTGGTGGGCTGCGCCTGGAGAAGCAGCGTGTGCAGTCCTGCAAGTGTGCCCACTGTGACAGTGGTTGAAGCTGCCTGGGCCCCGCAGTAGGATAGTCAACAGACTGTAGTGAGAGAGGGTACTGTGATGGATTAATGATATCTGCGGGGCACAGCCAGGGTGGTAAGAGCTGTTCCTAGGCTTCAGTGACAGTGTGGTGATGGATTGGTGATGTCTGTGGGGCAAGGCTAGGGTGGTCAGGGCTGTTCCTAGGCCGCAGGGGTAGAGGGTGCAGTGATAGATTGGTCATGTCTGCAGGGCAGAGCCAGGGTGGTCAGGGCTGTTCCTAGGCTGCAGGGGTAGAGGGTGCAGTGATGGATTGGTCATGTCTGCAGGGCAGAGCCAGGGTGGTCAGGGCTGTTCCTAGGCTGCAGGGATAGTGGGTGCAGTGATGGATTGGTCATGTCTGCAGGGTAGAGCCAGGGTGGTCAGGGCTGTTCCTAGGCTGCAGGGGTAGAAGGTGCAGTGATGGATTGGTCATGTCTGCAGGGCAGAACCAGGGTGGTCAGGGTTGTGTGTGGCCCAGGCCATTCTGGTTGGCATTTCCCATGGCACGTATCCTATTGTCTTGCCCTCAGCTGAGTGTGGCTGTCTGTCCTCATAACATCTGCTGAACTTCAGTCCATGCCTCTGTAGCCCTTTTGGCCCTTCCTCTTCCTTAGTGTGTGAAGGTCTGTGGCACTAGGGAGCTGAATGCACAGATGCACCCCCAGGAGGCCATGGCAGTGACCTCACAATGCCTGGCTGTGGCTCCGTTGCCCAGCTGCCCATGAAGACCACTAAGGGGCTTTCTGACTCCTGGTGGCTTGACTGGGCTGCCCTAGGTGCACCTTGCAGCCTCCCTGGAGGCTCTTGTGCTGCTGCTCAGTGTCCTTAGTGTTGGCTGGACCTCCCTGGACTCCTTCGGCCATGGCTGTCCCTACCCCTGATTGCTCATGCTTGTGGCTTTGCTGGGTGCAGGGGCACACAGGCTGGAGCAAGGTGTGGGGATGGGGCTGCTGAGAGAGGCTGGGCTTGCGGGAGGCATGTGAACAGGCCATGGCCAGGTTGCGTGGCCACTGTATGGTCCCCCTGGCATGTGGGGCTCAGGGCTTGGTGAGGCCCCTGCATCTGAGCCCATTGCGGGGGGTTCCTTCTGCAACAGACTCTGTGGGGCACAGCTCCCCGAGTGGCTGGCTGAGTCCCGGCTGCCCCTTGATCACACGCTTTGCTGTCCACCTCCACCTTGGGTTCCAGTCCTGGTCTCCCCAGAGCCCAGCCAGCTCTGTGGTCCGTGTTTGTCTTTTCAGTCCATCTTTTCTCACTTAGATTCTGCTTCTTGGTGTGGACAGGGAAGGAGTGAGAGGGGGTGGACCCAGACCTGGTCCCCGAGTGGAGAGTGGAGGGGCCCTCGGTGTAATTCCTGAGTGGCTGGTGGGGATGGTGGAGGCCTGCTGTCTAGCCTCTTCCTGCCTCTCCTGTCTGTTCCCAGACCTTGTTCTATGAGGGGAAGGGAACTGTGTCAGGCTCTTAGGGGTGACTCCATGGGGAGCTCAGGGGTCTTAGACAAATTGTTTTACCTCTCTGAGTCCTGATTTCTTTATCTACAGTGGAAGAAGGCAGTCACTGACTGGGCTTGAACTTGGGATCCTCCTGCCTCAGCCTCCCTGAGTGCTGAGATTATAGGTCTGTCCCACCACCCCTGGCTCTTGTGGTTTTGTAAGCTCACAGCTGGGATCTGGCTGGGACGTGTCTGTGGCCTGGGCGGGGTCTGCACGTTTGCAGACTGGAGGAGTAGGATTGTCCTGCAGGAGCTCCTGCTCATGCCTGCCGCTGTGACCCGTGGGGCTGGGCAGGGCTGTGTTTAGAGGCTGCGCAGCTGCGGGTGGGGGTTCTGCCTGCCAACAGGAGGCTGGGCAGGGGCAGTATTTTGCCCCGAGGCTGCCCTGTCCCCTCTGTGTTGGCCCAAGCGACACCTGGTCAGTGGATCCTGGGCCCGCCGTCCATGGGCTGCGCCGGGGAGGCTGGAGCCGGGAGTGGGCTGCAGGGCTCTCCTGTCCTGGTGCTCCGGGGAGGGAGCAGCCTGGCTGGTTGTGCCTGCCCTCCTGGGCTGGGGAAGGGTGGATTTCCCAGGCAGGGCCTGGCCCTGCCCCTTGGCCGCTCCGCCCCCGCCAATGATGGTTCTGATAGGGGAGTCCCCCTGGCTTGGGCTTCACACCCCGTCCTTCCCAGCCCAGAGCCTGGTGCCTGGACTCAGTGTCCCTAGGAAGCGCAGAGGCCCTGAGCGGGGCAGGGGAGGCCAGGGTGCAGCAGGGCGGAAATGAAGCAAAGCAGAGCAAGGCAAAACAAAGGGCCAGCCGGAGCCCACCCAGCCCACGCCTGAGCCTCCTTATCGCTCTGCACGGCCTGGCCTGGCGCAATCGCTGGCTCTGCGCGGTTGAGAAACGCGATGAGCAGATAGTCTCCAGGCGCTGTCCGGGCGGTTGGACAGGTTTGGTTCCTGCCTGGAGCTCGGCCTCTCCAGCACCGGAGCACAGGAGCAGAGACCCGGCCAGGGGTCGCTGTCCAGTGTGGAGCCCACCACCTTGGGGGCTCCTGGGAGAGGCGCGCAGCTGCCGGCTGCTCTGAGGAGCTTTGGCTGCTTCTGTCCCCGCTGGCAGGCGCTTCCTGGTCCTCAGTTTCTGCATTTGCCTGGGGGGTGGGGGGTGGTCACAGATGTCCGGTGTCCCCAGGGCCCCTGGGCACTGCAGCCCTTGGGGGGCCCGAGGCTGGGGGCAGGTGGAGAAATGGGGGGTGCAGGCGTCCCGAGCCCAGTACCAGCTCAGGCCTTGCCAGAAGTGAACAGACCCCCCCCCCCACGCAGCCTGTGTCCCTAGTGACGTGTGCATGCAGCCAGGCCGTGGCCTCTTCCTGACTTGTTTATCAGCTTTACCTGGTGACTCTTGACTCACCTGGGCTACCTGGGAGCAGTTGGTGGCTGACCCCAGGACAGAGGGCCAGGTGAAGACAGGGAGGTGGAGGGGCCGGGTGCAGGGTGGAGTTGGCTTCCTTTTAGGGTCCGGTGTGGCTGGAGTGAGGTGGTGTCCACAGACCCTGATGTATCACCCTGGGGTTCCGGTGTGACAGGAGGGACTTGGGCACCCCCCTAGTCCAGGACTTCCTTGGTCTGGGTTGGGCAGAGCTGGAGGGAAGGCTTCCTGGAGGAGGTGATCACTTGCAGGACACAGAAGGGAACAGACCATATGGGAGTATTTGGAGGCCTGGAGGAGAGAGGGACCCCGGTGTTCTGTGTGCAGGGCTTGGACTTGAGCCCACAGCGTGGGGGCCAGGGAGTCCCCAAGATCACACAGGTTCAGCCCCAGGGTCCCTCCCAGGCTTCCTGCCTGCTGGGGTACACACACCTCACATGCCAGAACTCTGGCAAGGCTGGGTGCCAGATGCCCATGGGGCTGGGGGAGGAGAAGGGGACAGAGGAGCCAGGGAGTCCCTGCTGGAACCTGGAGCACTCAGGGCTCCCGTGGAGGGGTTCATGAAGCCTTGCACCCCTCATTCCGACTCTAGCCTGTTTGGGGGATCCCTGGCAGAGTTCTGGGAATATCAATTGGGTGGCGTGCAGGGTTTTCTTGGGAACAGGGGTCCACTGTTCCCCCCCAAGAGCAGCGAGGAGGGGGTTAGAAACCTCTGCTCTCACTGCACTCACTGTGGGGGGGCTGAGGCTGCACAGGGCGCCCCCTGCCTGGGGGGACCCAGGCATTGCTGACCTGAGAGCCTGTGATAATTACCGCGTAGTGAGGGTCTCAGTTGTTTCAGGTGCGCCGCCCTGCAACATGGGGTCCCCTTCCCAGCCCTCCTCTCTCTGCCCCCCATGCTCTTCTCCGTCCCCCTCTCTCTGGGGCTCCCACCTGCACCCGCCTGTCCGGTCCTGCCCTGCCCAGTGTGGCGCTGTGGATAGGGAATCCCACAGGCCACTGGGGCCCCCGTCACAGCTCCAGCCTTCTTGGGGCCCTGCTCGGTCTGGAGGATGAGGGTGCCTGGCTAGGAGACCCTGGAGGTGGCAGCTGCCCCTCCCCCAAATTGCAGGCCATGAAGAAAGGTCCTAAAGGCAGGCACACTCGGGGGGTCGGGAGGGCAGGGGAGCCCCTGCTCCATCCTGCTGTTGTGGAAGCCCTGCCACGTCCCTGGGGGCTGTGCCCTGGTCATTGGTCCCTCTCCTCCATGGCTCTGGCCAGGCCTGGCTCCTCCTGGCCACCAGGGGCAGCTGTAGAAAGTTCTGGAGCTGCCTGGGGTCCCCGCAGGGAAGCAGAGTGGCAATGTCTGTGGCATCAGTGAGGGTCCCACTCTGACCACAGTGCACTGCCGTGCCCCCCAGGGCGAGTCTCCGGGTCCTCGTCCTGGGCCTGGGCATTCACGCTGTCCTGCTCAGGTGGCCCAGTGTCCCTGGAGGGGACCTTGGGACTGTTAGCAGCCCTCGGCGGCCTTGGCTGGTGACAGGCTGTAGACTGGGTGGGGGTGGGAGGAGGTGGCCGGGCATGGCTGTCTCTGCAAGCCTTGCAGATGGTGGGGGTCCTGGGTTCAAATTTTGGCTGTATGGTGCCAGGCTGTGTAGCTTCGGCAAGACCTATCACCTCCTGGAGCCTCAGTTTCCCCTCCTGGAAAGTGGATATTAGGTGTGTGAGTAGCCAGAACCGGCGTGCCATCCCCTCGTCCAGGGCTGCTTGGCCACTGCCTCTGCGTGGCCAGGTGTCTCTGTCAGGCCTGAAGTGTTGGCGATGGGGCCTCTGCCCCTGGGCCAAGAGGCTGCTGATTGCGCTGATCTAGAGGGGCACTTGGGCCTTGGGCCTTCCTGGGGTGGCAGTGAGTCTGTGCCCTGGTGCCCCTGGGGGCACTTCTGGACTGTTCTGGATAGAGCAGCCCCCTCCAAGTCCTGGGGTTCATCCCCAGCCTTGGCAGCTCCCGGGAGGAAGCAGGGGTGGGCTCGGGCCCCGCCTTTCCCCTGCCCTGGGCCTGGCAGCCTCCAGGGAGTCTGGGAATGAGGCTGTGTGGGGGGCTCCTGTGGGGCAGCGTCCCTGTGCCCGCCTGCCTGGCTCGGTGGCCGCTCGGGTGTGGTGGGCCCTGCCTCCCTGAGTTATCTGATGGGCAGCGGCCCAGCTCGTGCTGTCAGGCTGGACTTTCCCACGTGCCCTCCATCTGACTCATCAAGTGAACGCCGGGACTGTCCTGCTATTTCATTCATCGGCGAGCTGATTCTGGAACTTTCTCCAGCTGGGTTGGGTGCTGGGTCTTAGATCAGGAAGGGAACTTGCAGATCCTCTTTAATGTCACAGATGGTGGTGGTGTCACAGATTGGGGGGACAGAAGCCTCTCATGCACAGGGTCCCCATCCTCCTGCGGGTGCCGTCTCTGGCTGCTCACACCGGGTGTCCCTCACTGAGGGCCCGGCCCTGGCCTGCCTTCGTGTCTCCAACCTGGCCCAGAGCGGTCTGGTGGCTGGGACAGGGTAGTGATGGCTGTCGGTGGCTCGGAGGGAAGATGCAGGTGACACAGGAGGCCCAGTCTGTTGCGGGGTGGCAGCTCTCAGGGACCGAGCTCCACCACTACCCGCCGTCCATCAGGGGTGTCTGTGGCCGTGGCCCCCCAGGCATTGGTAATGGGTCTGTGAGGTGTGGCTTGTGACTGGTGAAGATGGGGGCTCCGGGCGCTCCTTCAGGAGTTTGCATCGGGGCCCCCAGTGCTGAGCAAGGCGGGTCCTGCCTCCCAGCCTGGTCCCTGGGTGTGGACTGGGGTATTGGACAGCAGCTCCATGGGCCAGGGACAGGCAGGGGGCGCTGGGGCTGGGTCTGTTCTGGGTGACTGGAGCAGCTCCTTGGAGCTGGGCATAGTTGTGGAGGGGCAGGATGGGGTGCTGGTGACCTTCCGGTCCCGAGGGCCCTGCTGTTCACAGGCCTGCTGTTTGGGGGTGTGGCCTGGGGGCGTGGCTTGGTGGGCATCACTCACAGATGCCCAGTGGTGTTGGAGCTGGGCTTCTAGGCTGTGTGGGGGCTGGGGCAGATCTTACACACAGGGCACCGGGGCGGATTGCAGGTCAGGGTGGGGTAAAGGGGCCCCGGGGTGGTTGCCCTTCAGAGCCACAGACATTGCGTGTCCAGTAGCCAGCTGCATACGTCTGCCTGGTTCTTTTTCTTTATTTTTCTGTGGTACTGGGCAGAATACTTGACCTTTACCCTGAGCTGCATTTCTAGTGCTTCTTTAAATGTTTGCTTTATAATTAGACACAGGATCTTTCTAAGTCCCTAAGTTGCCCAAGCTGGCCTTGAACTTGCTATCCTCCTGCCTCAGCCTCCCAGAGTGCGGTAGCTACCTAAGCTTTCTTTACCATCTCCCGGCCATCCCCATGCCTCTGGGACAGGGAGAAGTCGGGCTCTGGCAGGCCATCCTGACAGTGTCTGGGTGGTCTGCTGTGCATGTGGGGAGCAGGGCCGAGCTTCTCCAGCACCCCCACCCTGGAACTTGGCAGGGGCTCAGAAGTCGACTGCAACCCCCCTTCCCAGCTTCCTCAGCGGGGCGCCGGCTGCTCCTGTCTTCCTGCTGCATCTGGAACGTGTTACAGTGGGTGTCAGAGGCATAGTGGCCCAGCGGTGGCTCTCAGAGGGAGTGGAAGGGGCCCCTAAGACCCCCCCCCAGCTGGGCGCCCTGCCCCGGGGCGTCCCTGTCCTCAGAGGAGCAGGATGAGGTGGCAGGTCCTGGGGTGGGGCGGGTGGGGCTGGGAAACAGGCTCCCCTGGGCCGCTGGCCTCCAGCACTGTTCAGGAAGCGCTGTCCTGGCTGGGCAGTGAGAGTCTGACCGTTACCAAAGTCGGGACCTGTCCCGAGTGGAACGGGTGCAAGGGGCACGGGCTCCATCTTGGGGGTCCCTTGAGCTCCTGTGGGGCGGGGCTGGTGGCCCCCTTCTGTCTCCCTTCGCCAGGTCTCTTCTTGGTTGATCGACTGAGTGGTGACTGATAGGCCGCAAAACCCACTTGTTTGTGGACCTCAGTGGGGTCGATTGTCTGAAGCGCTGGAGGTTGGGGCCATTTCCACAGTCCCACGGACACCCAGGGCCACCAGCAGTCCCAGCCCTGGCGGCCGCTCCCGTGTCTCTGTGGCTCTGCTGGTCCCTGAGTAGGAGCCGTGGTGCGGGGCTGAACTGGCCAGAGAGGGGGCGCTGCCCCTCCCGTGTCACTGTATGGCAGGGACGGCTGCCTGTTCCCTGATTATTTTATAAATGGGGAGAAAGGTGCAGAGCAGGTGAGGAACCAGTGCTCTGGTGGTAGGATTTGAACCCAGGCCCCAGCCCCTTGGCCAGAGGCCCTGGTTGGGGTGTGTGGGGTGCAGTGGCCATTGAGTGTCTCATCCTTGGGGGCCTTGTGGGGCCTTGACACACTGTGTACCCAAGTGTGCAGTACACACATGCCCCAGCGGCCTGGGGACCCCCCCTAAGGGCGAGGGCTAGCCCAGGTGTCTGGCGGCCTCAGTGCTGGCTCTGCTGGTTGTAGGCTGATGGTTCTCCAGCATCCTGGTGGCACCTGGTGGCATCAGCTACAGGTGTGACACTGCCCTGCCGTGCTGCAGCAGGACAGCTCATCTTGTCTGGAGACGACAGCGTGATGCCAGGAGGGCCATCAGCAGGGTGGGCTCTCTCATCGGACGCCCCGGGACAAGCTTCTGCTTCTGAGGGGTGAGGGTTAGGCCTTCCCTGGCAGGTGACCCGGACCCCAGCCCCTGATCCCTTCCTCATCTCTGGAGTTGCCGGCTGCCCCAGGGCCCCTGTGGTAGGCGTCATCGGATGGGGTGCCTGTTTGGTAGGCTGCGGTCCCCTTCTGGGAGGCAGTGCAGCCGCTTTCCCTGGCTGTCCAGGGCTGTGGTGAGGCTGCCGCTGCTGACCGCTGGCCCCAGGCTGGGGTTTTCCCCGTGCTCGGGGGAGAGGCACGGGCCGCGGTGTGGAGGTGTTTGTGTGTGTGAATGTGTGAGTGTGACTGTATGGGGGCGCGAGTATCTGCACAAGTGGAAGTGTGAATGTGTGTGAACGTGACTGCGTGTGTGTCTAGGTGTGAGTGTGCGTGTGTGGTGTGTGTGAGAGAGACGGGGGCTGCTGAGCCCGTGGCACCCCCTGGCCTGGCCCTTGGTTCTGTGAGCCCTCAGCCCACCCTCCACCTTGTCTGCCAGCCCAGGCCTTGCAGACTCCTGTCTGGCTGAGTGACCTTGGCAGGAAGATCCCTTCCCTCTTAGGCCACGAAGGGAACTGGCCTGGAAGCCGCCCTGGGTTTTAGGGTCACAGCGGAGGTGGGGGGTGCCCCTCCTCCCAGCCCAGGGCCACTTGAACCTGGCACCTTGGTGTGGCCAGGGGCATGCATGTGTGTGCCCTTCTGAGCTTGCCAGGGACCTTGAGGCCCCCTCGCTGAGTTGGAAACTTCTGCAGGGTCCTGGGGTGGACCCTGGGGCATGTGGGGTGACCTCCACAGTGGTCCTGGGCAGCTGGGCTTTGAGGCCCGTGGAGGCCCTGCCCTGCACCAGCTGGCAGTGTTGGCTCTGCCCGGGACGGGCGCCTCTGCCTGTCTGGCCTGCAGCTCCGGCCCACCAGGTGGCCCCTTCCCTCGGGACTCAGCCAGGCCTTTCCGGGTCCCCTGTTCTGCCCAGGCCCCCTCCCTGTCCTGTGACCCCACTGCCCTCTGGTCTGTGTGTGGGGTCTCTGCCTCCCGAGTGGGCTTCTTCTCCCTGGGCTGCCGCCTCCCCAGGTCCGGCCCACGGCCACTCCCGTTGGTGCAGAACAGCCGTGCTGGGGCCTCTCGGCTTTCCAGGGAGTGACAGGATTGCAGCAGGCCCCTGGGGTTCCCCTGTCACCCCTAAGCTGGCCCCCATGCCATCTGCACCGTGGCTAGGCATGGCGGTGGATGCCAGGGGTGGGCAGCACGGGAGCAGAAATGCTCGCTCCTGAGGCTCGCTGCCTCGGGGTGGCCTTGGGGACCAGCGGTGGCAGAGCCTTCACATATCGGGCTGGGGCCTGGGGTTGGTGGCTGCTGAGCGACGCTAGCCCTGGGCGGCCCCACTCGGAGAGGTGGGGTGCTGCTGTGGACCCTGGGTGGTGGTCAGCAGGGGCCCCAGGTAGTGGTAGCTGTCTCTGCTGGCTGGGCACCTATTCCCGAGCTGCGGATCTCGTAGCATGGGAGTGGGGGGCTGGTTCTGGAGGTCAGCGGGGGTCCCCACAGAGGGTTGTACCCAGTCGACCCTACACCTCAATGTGGCGCCCCCTCCCCGGCACAGGAAGCTGGGTCTGATATACTGTGTGTGCCCCTGGGAGGCGTCTCCGAACCTCGCTTGCCAGGTCTGTTTCCCTTGCCCGATGGGGTGCCATGTGGACTCTGGGGGCCATCCTGGCTGCTGGTTTTTTTTGCTGTTGTTTT
>PVJX010010740.1:0-55943 GCA_004027295.1 Dolichotis patagonum
TCCAGGCAGTTCCCTGCGGATGAAGGGCGTGCTTACCAGTCCCAAAGAGTCACGCCGAGATGCAGGTCTGTGCAGACTTTCAATCCAAACAGCTCAGGCCACTCTACGGTCCGGGAGTTTCGGGTCCCAAAGGGACAGCCTGAGATGCTGCTTTCTGGGAGACTTCCTGGGTGTGAAGGGAAGAATGATTTCTTTAAAACCTGAATAATGTTTGAGATTGTTTATTGTCCAAATCCATAAGCAAGATCAATATATTTCTCACAATTTGAGGCATATGCCTTGTTGATTCAGTCTACACAATTCTGAGAAAGCACAGATTACATTGGGTGATGGATTTTTATATAGACAACACCATGCTTAACACCTCTTCAGTGTGCAAACCCTTTCATCAACTAAAATCTACTAAAAAATACTGAAAATAAGGTTTAGCAGTACTGTTATACAATGGAAGAAAAATGTCACCCAGGCCTACAATAGCATGCCTGCTTTCTTTGATACATTGTGGTGCCCATGTAGACTTATCACATCTAACACAACTGAAGCAATCTCAAGTAACACATTGTTGAATCTCCTACTATTTATTATCAAACTTCAGCAAAACACATCCTTTATATTTTGGCCATAGAATGTGCTATACAAGGAGTTAGTTAAAAATCAAACTCCTGCCTCAATAATTTCCTTAAAACAAGCAATAATCTCTTGTTATTCTTCTATATACACTGTTTAGAATGGTTAATGTGATCTTCACCACATTTAGTTGACAATAGAGGAAAAGTGAACTTGATGTTGATATATTTGTCATGTGCCATATAGCTCAATGAATTCCAGTTTATTTTATAAACGTCATACTAGAGCACAAGTGCTAAATGGAATCCTAATTTCTTGTCCCTGATATTATTCTTCGTTTATTTCATGGAGATGTGTTTGTCCCAGAGGCAGAGTTACTCTTTATTCGGTCCTGTGAGATCTCCACTGGATTTCTGATCAACAGGGCTATAAGACAGTAAGTTTGTGTTTTGTTAAATTATCAAATTTTGATGACTTGTTACAGCCATAACACAAAATATGAAATCTGCATGACTGCTTATCCCTGAGTGAAAAAAATCCAGAGCTGCTACGTGGCACAGACTAGTTCACCTATAGCCTGCATATAGCTTTTTTAAAAAAAGAGAAAAATCAGAAAAGAAGAACAAAAAGCAAAAGGCATAAACAAAAACAGTAAACTCAAAACAATAACAATGTAGATTTTCAAAACAGAATGAAACAAATTTAACATAGGTTGTTATATTGCATATTTTTAAAGAAATAAAGGAAAATTAAAGAAAATAGAAAAGCAGAAAAGTACATATAGTTTTAAGTAACATAAAAACCTGTTGAAAGCTACTAAGACATTGTCACCATTTGTTGAATTACTGGTATTGATTAATATATCATTTTATGATAAATTTCAGTTACTAGACAAAACAAGCTCATATTTCCTGCCAACAAATAGTTTCCTTCAGTGATTCCAAAACATTCATCATGTTTTGGACTAGATGTTTATCTTCTTTGGTTATGGTGATGTTAAATTTTGTATTATGACTATGACAAGTCATTAAACTTTGGTAGCTTAAAAAAAATCACAAACTTACTATCTTATAGTTCTTTTGACCAAAAATTCAGTAGGAATCTTATAGAACCAATGTAATTGTACAAGCAAGTTGCATTTATTTCTATAGACTCTAAGAGAAATTCCACGGCCTTGCATTTTCCAGCTTTTAGGGAAGAATGTTCTTTGGCTCATAAAATTTTTATTTTTAAAGCTAACAATGTCAGGCTATTTCATGCTGCTATCTAGATCTCAGACATTTTTCTGCTTTCCTTTTCAAGTTTTAAAGACCTTTGTGGTTATGTTATCTCTACAGGGATAACCCAGCATAATCTCCATATCTCAATATTATTAACTTAATCACATTTACAAACTCCCTCTTCCCACATGAGGTAACACTTTTACAGTTTCCAGGGAATATGCATATTTGAAGGAGTTATGCCTAACACAATACCATTGTTTTAGCTTTGGTGTTCATTGGTAAAAAACAGTTTCAGACATATAGCAAATTATATATATATATATATATATATATATATATATATAATTTGATTAAACAATGAACTGGTAATGTTTTTTATAAATGTTAGATGAGTAGATGAGCACTATAAATATTCACTGCTCTCTGCTACTGATAACCTTTGTGTTGTTCCTATATTATTGACATCAATAATAATATCCTTTCCCATGGATTTATTCTGCAGCTTACCCAATCAGTGTTTTTGACACTGGTGGCATATTAGTCAATATGAAGAAAGGACCCACAGCCTTCTGCACACGTGGAATGTGGTTAATATAGCACACTCCGCAAAAGCCAAGGATAAAAGTGAAATTGGCATCGTGAAGTAATATGCAAAATTATTATAAGACTGTAGACTTTTAGACTGAGATAGAGGCTGCTAAAGCCAGTAGAATTGGCTTGAGAAATGCAGTGATATTAAAAGGATTAGATACTAATTACTGGGAGGATATACAACAGATTCATCTTCATCACTTGTTCACAGGTTTGCTTTACGTATAGTCTATTTTTCTCCATTCACAACCATGTATGGTGTGTTATTCAAAGTATTGTCATTATGCATTGTTAGAGGTTTTTGAGGACTTGTAAATAAAAGAATATCTTTTCCTCAGTGGCCTGTTTGAAAACTATCTCATTTATATTACATTAGCTGGCTTCCCACATACAATTAAAATAAATATAATTATTATATTAAATAACCATAATTATTAAATACAAATAATTATAAATATTTATGAATAAATATATCTATTATTATTAATCTTGCATTCTCGCCTATTCCTTCTAGTATAGTATTACAAGAATTAAGTCACTTACTATCTTTTTAATACTATCATCAACTAAGACCTTTTATTTATCCTTCTAAATTCCTGTCATTTCTGGAAATATGGTGGAGACAGAGAAGAGGAAAGCAGTGGGAAGCGGACAGACCAGAAGGGGAGAGGGAGAAAGGAAGGGGCTGGGGGGGGGAGTGAGAAGAGAAAGAAGAAGAGGAGAGAGAGAGACAGAGAGAGACAGAGGGAGAGAGAAGAAGGAGATATGAAACCCTGTCTCTGGAAGCCTTGATTGCTATAAAACTTATCATTTGGCCCAAAACAAAAAGTAAATAATAAAATTAGCCCTATATTTCACTAAAGAGCTTCATCTTCCAAGTGATATCTGTGGATGGAAATCTCAGTAACATGTGGCACTTGGGAGAGGCTGAGAGAGTAAGAGTTGCTGACAGGAAGACCTGAGAGGGTGGTGCTGCAGGGTAAGGTTAGGAAAGCCACAGAGAGACATCTGGACATTTGTAGTAATTTGCCTTATTTGTTGAATCCTGAAAGATTTGAATACAAGAGAGCAGAAAAGAATCACTGAAATGTGAAGAGAAAAAAATTATTACTATGAGGTAGAATTTAAATTCTCAACAGTAGACTGGGGAGATCTTTATCTGTCAGAGACTGGGAAGAGTCTTCATAAAAGACGCAGTACCTCTGCAATAAGGCCAAATAAACCTAGATTAATGGCCACGCTTGTCTTGCCATATACACAGCCATTAAATAGTGTTATAAAGGTGTATATTGATCCTCAAATTCCCTAAAAAGATCAAGATTTAGAAATGTTTTGCATAACTCAAGAAAATATAAGTTTCAGCAACTTTAAACCCACAATGTGGGACATCAAACCAAAAATTACACCTTAATACATTAGTTTTAAGAAAAATTTACTGTGTTAGCTTTCTATAGCTATAGCAAAATGCCAAAGAACTAATAGATTAAATATGGCGATACTTATTTTCGTTTATACTTTTTCAAAGAGTTTCAGTCATTGTCAGCTGGCTCCATTGCTATGGGTCTATGGTGAGGCAGAACAGCATGGCGAATATGGAATGGCCAAGGAGGCAGAGTGAGTGAAGAAGCAGAGATTGGGAAAAATTCCAGCAGGAACCCCTTCTTCCTAAGCTTTCATAACCTCCAATATTGCAATGAAAGTGTGAATCCATTAATGGATTAATCAACTGATAAAATTCAAGTCTTTATGAAAGGAAAAGAGGAAAAAAGCACAATTCTTGTTTTACAGCTTGTGGATGAGCAAAAGGAGAGCACATTTTAAATAAAAGCAAGAGAGAGAGAGAAGCAGAGAGAAAGAGAGACAGAGACAGAAAGACAGAGAGAGAGACAGAGACAGAGACAGAGACAGAGAGAGACAGAGAAAACATGTATCCAGCATGCTTTTTACCTCCGTATGATACTGTTGATATTTAGTTTGATACATTATACACAGGATAAAATACACATTCCAAACCTCTTTTGCATGTGTGTCTCAGGGACCACAGCCTAGCTAACGGGGTGTAAGTGGTTTGTATAAACTGATGGATTTGACATCCCTTGTTCTACTCGCTCATGAAGAATGTAAAACTCAGGGCATACATGTTAAGCAACGTCTGCTGCCTATTAGGAGTAAGAGCCTGAGTATGTCTGCCAATCATGTCCTGGTACTAGGAAATATAGCAGCTATGCAGTGATGGAAACACTCACACAGCGAAAAGCAATGTAAGACAACCTTCAGGTGTGAGTGTTGGTCCCCCACGAACAGGAGTTTTTCCGAGGACAAGGGCCCTGTATACATCATATTGTGTTTCTGCAGAAGGACTTTGTCCCTTGGTCCCGGGGACAGATATGGTTGGGGTTGCCTAGGTTCCACTTGTCACACAGCCTTAAGTAAAAGCAAGAAACACTGAATATTAAGCACATTGAGTCTGAAACAAGGAAAGATATTTCCACACAAGGTCACAAGTTCAGGATCACCTGAGAATATGCTTAAAAATTTTTGGCTCAATTTTCATTCTTAGGTGCCAGAGAGGAGAATGAAAGACAGCATTTACGAGGGTGTCTTTTCCATCAACATTTAAGTTCATACGGTCATCTTGACATTGGAATCTGTGTGTGACAGTTCAGGACAGAAAAGTCTAGCCACTTCAAACTACAGAATACAGTATCTTGCCTGAATTAGTCACTTGAAAATCTTTAAATATCAAGAAAATTAGCCTGAATTAACATTAATATTTTAGAACTCTCTTCTATTAATTTGGATCCAATCCTAATGGAACTACCATTCTTAGGTATCTCAACAGTTCCTTATCCAGTTATAAGCTCCTCACTGTATATTTATGCTCAAAACTTAATTTTTCTGTTCTTCTCCTGAAATTAGTCTGATTTGCCATTTCTTGTGCTTATTTGCGTGTGTTTACTCCAAATGTGCCCACTAACTTACTGCTCAGAAATTGCTATTCTCTTCTCTCCACAGGTGTATAGAGAGCAGATTATCAGTACCTAAGCTTCCTTCATTCATCCTTGAGCAGCTCCCTTCATCTCTTTTTTTCCTTTGGCTTATTGCAGGTTCCTAATTACAACCCCATTAAAATATTAGCTTTTACTGCCTCCAATATAATCATTTGGGGCTCTGTTTTAACTTCAAAATGATCTACTGTGTACATGTGTGGTTTTGAAAAACTCAGACATTAGAGATTGCATGAAAGAATATTTTTAATGAAACACTATCTTACAAAGTCAATTTACATATATATGTATAGTATATATATATATTTGTACCAAGGATCAAACTCACGACCTTGCGCTACCAGGCAGGCGCTTTTGCCACTGAGCTAGACCCTCAATTTACATATATTGAGTAACTGATTTTACAGAACAATTCATTTTATCAGGCAGTATTGACTATTTGCTTTTTCTCCTTTTCTCTAGTCAATAGAATAAAACATTTTTAATTTGTCTTACTTTGGCAGATGGATATTCATTGAATTAACTTTTGACTAAAACTTGCCTGAATTTTCAATTCTATATATTGATACCATGTCATTAACATGTTCTATTTATGCTGCTTCTTGTGTTGGTTATGCAAGCTAAGTTACTGAAGTTATTTTTATGCCAGACGTTCAAATTAAAATGTGCTATTTCTATTTCAATGCTGAATATCACTTAATTACTAAATTTTCCATGAAGCTAATGAACACAGAACACAATCAGTGCTTAACACTGGATAATAAAGCTCTAAGCAAAAAGACTAGATGGACATATGTTTTGAATTACAATATCTTATTTAACTTATTTCAACTTGCATCAGTGTCCTTAATCAGAAAGAATCAGAACAGTTAGGGCCACAGGGTTGTTTATTGACAATAAATTCATGGCACATTTTGCAATGTTCTATTTTAAAAAATTACCTAGTGTAATTTAAATTATTTCATGTCCTTAAATGTGCATATAATCTTCTTGCCAGGGATCAGGATTCAAGAGTTAACTATTAGTTTAAGTGACACTAGAAATTTTGAAAAATACTATTACATTATTATGAAAAAATGAATATGATAAGGTAATGTACTATTTTTGATAATTTTTGCTCTTAGTTTAGTTCATTTAATTCTAGTTTTTGTTTAGAAATCATAAAACTAAATGTGGGTGTTAAAATATGCATAGTGGTAATACTACTGATTTTGTTATCTGCATATTTTAATTTTGAGTAAACATTTCTATGTAAATAAGTAATCAATCTTCAAACTTCATTCACAATGATTTTTTTAAAATGTTCCAGTATTTTTTGTTTTCTTGAAAAGCATTAAATAAACCTCAACCTTCACTTATTTTCTCAATAAAATATTACTTAAACTTTTGTACTCTATTTCATGGGAGGAATAATTTTGTTTACTTATTTTCACTTTAAAAAGAAAAAAATAAAACAGAATTTCAAAACAAGTTAATAGGAGAGTAACAATAATTGATATACTGTGTGTTACTCAGAGCACAAGATATAGCCATCAGGTATTATATAAAAAAATACAAAAAGTATTAGCCCAAATCTTTCTTTTCAATGAACTAAGAGAAACCAGCAGTCTAACTGTCTTAACTATCTTGTTTATATATCTTTTCCTTTTCCTCTCCTTCCCATCCCGTTTCTCCCATCACAGTTTCTCTTTCATTTTGATCAATCTTTCTTCCCAGTTACAATATCTACTATACATTTTGAGTCCTACTTACTTGTTCAGCTTCTCACATTAGTGAGACTATATGATGCTAAATAATTTTTGTATCATTGAATGCTATTGAGTGGAACCTACTTAAAACTACAATCAGACTATAAGTATTAGTTATTATCCATATGATTATAGAAATGTGGTGTTATTGTAAGAATTGAATATGAGAATAAAATTTATGGCTAAGAAGCATTTGATTTTTTACTTTAAAGAGAAAAAACAGAAAAATCAAGAAACAAACTAAAACAACAACAAAAGCAAAATAACAACAAATCAATAATGATAGGCAATTAACAATGCTTGCTATATTGCATATGGTTATCTTCATAATAGTTGCTCATGTTACCAAATACAGGCATGCAAAATTGATCAAACAACGTAATTTGCCTTTAAGCAGCTTCTTTCCCTTTTACTGTATCTATTAACTTTGGATCTTATTTAGTCTTTAAGTTTCTTACAGCAGTGAGACAATACGGTGTTTATACATGCAAGTCTGATTTGTTTCACTTATGAGTTTGGTCTCAAGTTTTATTCTTTTACCGATAAAAGTCTCAAGTTTATCATTATTTATGGCTGAGTAAGTATTTCATTGTATAAAAACACTACATCTTTTTCATCCATTCCTCAGTTGATGGGTATTTTAAAATGTTCCAATATTTTTTGTTTTCTTGAAAAGTACTAAATAAACCTCAACCTTCACTTATTTTCTCAGTAAAATATTACTTAATCTTTTGTACTCTATTTCATGGAAGGAATAATTTTGTTTATTTATTTTTACTTTAAAAAGGAAAAAATAAAACAGAATTTCAAAACAAGTTAATAAGAGAGTAACAATTGATATATTGTGTATTACATAATATATCAATTACAAACTTTGGTTATTACAAATAACCAAATTTTGTAATAAGTAATATATAGCCAAAATTTCAGTTACATATGTGACCATATGTAATATGTAATATGTAACCAAAATTTTGTAATATTTTACAAAATTTGGTTATTACAAATTTTGCAGCTATAAACATGGGTGCATATATATTGCTATGTTATGATGTTTTCAATTCTTATGGGAAAATATCAGAAAGGGAACAACTGGGTTGAATGAAACCTCTAATCATAGTTTTTTGAGAAGTCTCCATACTGATTTCTGCAGTGGTTGAAATGCAATTTCTTGGAACCTGTGGTATGCAGAGAAAGCAACACTCAGAGGGAAAATTATAGTGGTGCATTCTCATATCAAGAAAACAACAGGAGCACAAATAAACAACCTAATGCTGAACTTCAAACTTCTACAGAAAAAGTTAAGCACAAAGCCCAAAGAAGGGAGGAAATTATAAAGATCAGAGCAGAAATGAATCCAGCTGAGACTGAGAAAACAATACAAAAGGTTAATGAATCACAAAGTTGAATCTTTGAAAGAATAAATAAAATTGATAAATTCCTAACCAATCTTATAAAAAAAGGAAAGTAAAAGCTCAAACTTCTGCAATAAGGAATGAAAAGAGTGAAATCACTACAGATTCTATGGAGGTACAGAAGATCATCAATACCTACTTTGAAAACCTTTAGTCTCATAGGATCAAAGGCACAGAAGAATTGGACAGATTCCTAAATACGTGAATTACCAAAGCTGGATCAAAAAGATGTAAAACTGAATAACCCGTTATCAGTTAATGATATTGAAAATGTAATTAAAAACTTAACCAACAACAAGAACAAAAACAGCCCAGGTGCTGATGGATTCATAGGTGAATTTTACAAGAAATTCAGAGGTAATTTAGTACCAACACTCCTCAAACTCTTCAATGAAATTGAAAGGCAAGCAATTCTCCCTAATTCATTCTCAAAGGCAAATGTTACCCTGATGTGAAAATCAAAAAAGACCTAACCAAAAAGGAGAACTACAAGCCAATCTCTCTAGAAAACTATTCAAATGCATGGACATTTCATTAACTTCATGCCACTTTAAAGAATGAGTTTGTAGAGATGAACTGGAAACTAGTAAAAAACCAAAAGAACAGTTAATATGAGCATAAAAATATGTATGACTTTAATAAATACCACTGAGAAAATATTAATTCTAAAAATGTAAAAAGATCAAATTTGGATTTATATTAGTAGAAATTATTATGAAATGAACAAGAGTGCTTATTTAATATATTATAAAGCATGATATGTGAAGGGACTTCCCTTTAAGGATAGTTTCTCTCTTTATTCAAAAAACCTGTAAAATCAGAATCAAAACATAGCGCTGGGGATATAGCTCAGCAGCACAGTACCTGTCTGCCAGGCGCCAGGCCATGAGTTCAATTGCTGGTACCAAAATAAACAAAAAACAAACAAACAAACAAACAAAAAAAACAGGTACCAAAATAGAAATCTTGTCTGAAATGTAGAATAGGACACTAAAATATGAATTGTACTCTATTAAGTGACAATAGTCTGTCAAAGGAAGACTTGACATCATACTTTAAGAAAATGTGAGTCCATAAAGGTTTGAACCAAGGTGAAATGTTAATTGTGTATCATTCATCTGAGCACCTCCATCAGGAAGGAGAATTTCACAGCCCACAGACTTCTAAATTCAGAATCCAGGACAAATACTTTCCCTTAATAATGATGGCATATGTTTTTATATTGTGTTGTTACTAAGGTTTGAATCAATAATGTGTGTTTACCTCTATAGAACATAATCTCTCTGTAGGCAAGATTTTTTTCATTTAATGTCTCTGTTCCCAGTCTCCAGCCAAGAGGTTTGACTAAAACCTCAGCAGATACTTGTAGATTGAATAATCAAAGGAGTCTCATGAGCACAAAAGACACACATCAAACAATTATACATCAAGGGTTGTTTACATAATGCAATGTTTACATAATGTTTTAAAAAACACTCTGATTTGGAAATCTAACATGAAGACTGCATTTTACAAATGTGATACACACACATGCAAAGAAAAATATGTTACAAATATATGTAATGATATTGATTGCATTACACTTGTGATATAAAAATTGACAACAAAACCAATAATAATTTTATATGTATATAAGGTATAACTAAGTAGCACACATTGAGGACAAAATATTGTGGACATTTTATTTATCTGGCAAGTAAAAATTGAAAGTATGAGAAAAATGTGTGCAAATCAATCCTTTTAGGAAAAATACATGTGTGCATGGATACCTATAAATACATATAGAATGTATATGTGGATATATGTGTATATTTATACATTATTAACATGTTTGTACACAAATGTATGATACATACATATACATGTACCCACAAATACAGACATAGTATGTATATTTATGTGTATGTGTGTTTATTGACATAACATCCTTAACAATAATGGACAGATTGAATCAGGAGATACACATGTAAGATTACAAAATTGAAATTTACTTTGAATATAAAGTCATTTTGGAAAAATCAGAGTAAAGAAAATTAAACACTGATTTATCAAATTATTTTTGGCTGATTTGACTGATTACATTGGATAGAAAAAGACTGAAAACATATGTATATATGAAGTTGCATACTTACAATTGTTTCCATTTTAATTTCCACAAATTTCATTGCAAATTTCATTGTAATTTTAAGCAAGGGAGTTTAACTTCTTTCAATTTTTCTCATTTTGAAATAATTTGAAATTTTCAGAAAAATTATAGTGCTATAAAAATAAATCTTTTGTACTACATGACAGTAATTTGCTGATGCTTTTTTCCTCTTTATTTTCAATGTGTTTTTTATAAACAACTACAAACACTTATAAAATTAAATTATGTGATAAATGCACAGGAATATCAGAGAAATAATTTTCAAAAGTTAATATACATTCTATGGATTGGCACATATTATGCATAGATGTAAAATGTCCCTGAAAATTTTCATGTATATGGAAACTGAATGGATCTCAGTGCTGATATAATCATCACTGGATTGGTGAGTTTAATATGTAAATGTGCTACTAGGAGAGTGTACCTGGTTGGAAGTTTGTTCCTGGGATTGAAACCTGGAGGGGTATATTATCTCTGACTCCTCTCTTCTCTTTTTGCTTCTAGGCCATCATGGATTGAGTACATTTTTCTCCTCCATGCCCTTCTGCCATGCTGTTTCTCTCTTGAATCCAGACAACTATGAATTGAAAACATGAGACAGAATGAACTCATCTTCCTTTAAATTGTTGATATTGGCTATTTTGTCTCAGGAATGGGAAAGTAATTTAATGCAGTATTTCACTTTACCTCCTTACTGATGAAATACGTGTTCACTATGGTGCTTAATCTTGAACTTCACTGCAGCAAGAGACTCCTGGAGAGGTGATTGGATTGCACACCTGTGTGGAGCAGGGCCCAGCTGTAGGAGTAGCTCATAGTGACATGATCTTGTAGAGTATTCCTGCTCCATGACCTCTCACTCTTGAGTGATCTTTCTCTGCTATTTCCCAAATGTTAGATATTGAGCATCTTTTCTATGCTATGCGCTTCTAACAAAATATTTCTGCCTTGGACCCAGCTGACCCTGGTCTGAAATGTCTAAAATCATGAGCTGAAAATAAACCTGTCATCACTTAATTGGTGGGTGTCAGGAATTTTTATCCCAGAAAAAATTACAAGCTGAATATACCCACTCTATTTTGGTACCTACTGTCTTCATGAATTTTTTATTCTAAGTTATACTTTTCCTCTTCCTATAATTACAATTCTTTGTATTTAACAAAATTTTAATTTATTCAGTTATCTATTCCTATATGTGGTTATAATTTCTTATTTTATTTAGTGAGGTTGTAGAAAAAAATTATTTATTTTGCTGCACAAATTGGCCCAGACTTGCTCAGGAAAGTTCCATTTGGCCTGTCTTTTGTGTCCTCTTTTCACTGTTCTTTTCTTTTCTTTATTTTTTTTCTTTTTAACTCCTTAAGTACCACTTTTCTTTCTGGTTTAAGATATCCCATGTTCTTTTGCATTTTTTTGGCCCGGCTCATGTATTAATAATTTCTATGAAGAGCTCTATATCTGTGTGTGTGTGTGTGTGTGTGTGTGTGTGTGTGTGTGTGTTTCTGTTTTGTGTTTCTACATTTATATTAAAATCAAGAACAAAGCAATATGTTGTCTACTTTTTCATATTAAAAGCCATGAGTTCAAGCTGAAATATTCCATTTTGAACTACAAGGTTGATTTTAGTTTTCCCCTTTCAGAGTTTCTCCTCCTCCCAAAAGTAGTTTTCTCATGACACTGAATTCTATTTCTATTTCTATTCTGTTTCTCTGTGTTAGAATTTCCTCCCCTCTCTACGTGGGCTCCATGTCCTACAGCAGAGTGTTCCCAGTCTGGGTGTAAGCATCCCTTACACTGCTTGAGCCCACCTCTCCACACTAGGCCTTACTCATGCAGCAGGTCCTTTGCACAGTGATCCCTTTCTTAACACATCCATCGATGGCCTTATCCTCATCTCATTTGGGCTCTGTTTGCTTCCTGTGTGAATCTACCTCTTATTTCTCTGACTTCATTTATTCTCTAGTGTCACTTGTTGGGTTACCAATTGCAGGGAGTTTTGTCTAAGTGTCAGTCTAAGTGTTGGACCAAGATGGACGCACTCCTTCCCTGGATTCTGATACCTTCTTTCAGTGTACTTCTTTGCAACTATGCTCTTTTCTCTTGCTTTGGTTGTAACCAGGCCTGACTGCTATGGGTGCATGGGAACCTGCTTTATCCCATCTGGATGCTGACAGTGTTCCTGAGGCTACTGCTGTGCACTGCCTCTGATAATCCCTCTTACCCTGCATTGCTCCACTTCACTGGTTTATGTTAGACTTTTTCAGGAAAGGAAGGGGAGAGAGATAAGAAAACAAAATGAAGTTAAAGAGGAAATGTGTCTTTTAGTCACAAATTATTTGTTCTTTGAGCTATCATTTATTTAAATTGACACAATCTTTCCAAGCCCTCAAGAGTCTGCAGCATTTTAGATTTCTTATTTGTAGCTTTTATTTTTTTGTGGTACCAAGGATAGAACCTAGGATGGTCGGTCACTGAGAGACTTCCCAGCTCATTGTATTTTTATTTAGAGACAATGTCTCCCCAAATTTCCAAGGCTGGTCTATAACTTGTGATTGTGCCATAACTCTCATAACTGGGATTATAGTTGAGCACTACAATACCCAATTAAATTAAATTTTTGAAGTTCATGTATTAGTTCATTTGAACAAAAAAAAATTCCCTCAATTGATATTTAATCTGTAAAATTCAGTAAATTGTGTACCCCAGCTCAGGATGCAATATTTAATTAATATCAAATCACCATAAAATGTTCAATTAATACTCACTTGACATATTTTTGATGCTTGTTTATATGTGTATAAAATGAACTGCTAATATGGAGGTAACTGTGAGCTAAAATCTATTGGAAAAGTATAATTTTTATGTACTTCTTCATAAATCAGTACATCATTTAGTTTCAAATTGACTTTCAGTATTCTACCATACATATACCACTGTACACCAGAAATTGTAACATACTGTAGTTTATATAGTACTCTTATTAAGTAGGGCTTTTCTCTTTTATTAACCTATTTAATATAGGAAAAATCAAAGTATGGGAATTAAGTGAGTTATGACCATGCACATGAAATGAAACTTGAATCCTAGTTATTTACTTGAAATTCTTAGTGCTTATTTTTTTCAAGTTCTAAGTGTCTAATTCAGAATTAAAATTTTTTTTCTATCTTTTTTTTGTACTGTGGATTGAATACTAAATCTAAGCTCTTTTAAATTTTCTTTTTCTAATATATTGTGATACAAGGTCTTGCTAAATTACCTAAGCAGGACATGACTTTGCAACCTCTGCCTCTGCCTTCCAAAGTGCTGGGATTCTTTGGTGCACTGACTCATCTGCCTTTATAAATTTTCTTCATATACAACATACCTTAAACAAAATTGTGCTGGGCGTGGTGGTGTATTCCTGTAATTTCAGCACTTGGGAGGCTGAGGGAGAAGGATCACTGAAAATTTGAGGCCAGCCTGGGTTATAAGGTGAGCTCAAGGCCAGCCTGAACACCATAGTAAGACCCTGTCTCAAAAAGTGATGTATATATAGTATGTATACATCACATAATTTCCTCAAAATATGGCCATTCCTATAGTATAGATCTTCTCACAATGCAGGTTCTTAACCTATAATTGCTATCTGCAGTGAAGTCATCTTTGTTCTTGAAGAAATAGGTCAGGAGCAACTATTTCATTTAGAAATCAAATAATAAGCACTTGCTTACTTACAGATTGGTATATAAATATCAAAATTCAAGTAAATTTGAGTGACTTATAAATTTATTATTGAATTGTCATGATTGTCATTTTTTGTCTTTTGTAAATCTGTAATATGATACTTATCATTCTGTTAGACAGCTAGCATTTTACCTAACTTATTCTAAGTTATGTCTGTGAGAGTTCTATAAGAAGACCAATGAGCCAACCATAGTACTGCATGCCTCTAATACCAGCTCATAGAAGGCTGAGGCAGGAAAATCACCATGAGTTTGAGACCATCCTAGGCTAAAAAGTGAACTTCGGTTTAAGGCCAGCCTGAACTACATAACAAGAGCCTGTCTTTAAAAGAAGTGCAGAGAAATGATTTTTTTTATTGTAAAGTGAATTTGAAAATAATTTGGATTAATACTTAGGAGACAATTTTAATCCTAATAACCAAAATGGTTATTTTGTAAGAATTCATAGCAGTAGGTAGAAAATTTTCATCTATAAATATTTTTGATACAGTTAATGTCATGTTTAATTACAATGAGAAAATGTGTTGCTGATTTGATTCTGAGAACATTATACACATGTTCTAAGTACTCTGGTGGTTTAAGGTAGAAAGCTTAAAAATTATAGGTAAATTGTTATGTATACTGCTGAAAGCAAAATAATTTGCTTTTGTGACATAGCCATGCAATTGATATATGCAAAATTACATCAATATTCATCGAATCTGAGATCATTCTGGAGCAATTCAACTGTCCTTTGTTTATGAACACAGGCTAAGACTGACAAAATGTCAGCTTGCAATCAGAAGGAATAATGGAACAATGCAACAGTGGAACAATGGAAAGGATCAGTAATCTGCAGCTTTTGTGATCAAGAAAGGAAAATTCCTATTTTATCAGATAGCTGAAGAGATTATTATTTTTTGCAACCTACATTACAAATAGTTGTATTAATTACTGTGGGATTGTGGTGCACACCTATAATCCCAGCACTCTGGGATGAGGCTGAGGAAGGAAAGGTCAAGCCCAGCTTGGACAACCCAGCAACTTAGTGAGAACCTGTCTCAAAATAAAAATCAAACATAAATCAAAGCAAAACACAACTTGGAGGTAAGAATGTGGCTCATTGTGAGGCCTTGGGTTCGAAGTTCAGAACCGTAAAATAAGTAAATAGAGATAAATAGGTAAATGCTATAGTAATAGCAAAGTGTCTGTGGCCATAGTTTTTAAAAAATATATATAGAAAAATGATTCATTGACAGATATTACAAAATAATTTAACTTCTATGTTCCCACAATCAAAAAATAGCATACTTAAAATTTTAATTTCTGTATAACACAGTATTTTTAATGTGAATGTTACTTCAATTTTTGCTTCTCAGCTATATTCTATTTTTAAATTTATCTTTTTCCTTCCATTGCAATAAAAGACATTTACTGATGCTTTGCAGCAACAAATGTTATATTAAAAAAATTGAAACTCTGCATAATTAACAACTATGTAGGTACTTTTTTCCATATTGCTTACATAGAAACTCGATGTTTGACTGTTAGTCTTTTTAGTTCATGGGGATTCTCCTTTCATATTGTGACATAAGCCAAGGTGTTAGCAGCAGTGGTCTGAAAGTAGACTTGTTTAGCTTGTACTTGTTTATAGATGACTTAAGTTTGAATTAAGATTTATAGAACTCTGTCATGTTAGATAATACAAAATACTATATAGAGATATATATTGAATCTTAAAATATTTCTTTCTCTTTTTTTTATCGGTGTCGGGGATTGAACTCATGACCGCATGCTTGCAAGGCAGGCGCTTATGCCTCTGAGCTAAATCCCCAGCCCCTATATATTGAATCTTATATTGTTGGGGACCATAAACTATAAATTGAGTCTAGGGGAAGCCCAAGGCCATCCTTGTCCTACTCTTTTAGCCAGATTGAAACATGGAAATTCCATTCTTTTCCAGTCACAGTTGAAAGCCCTAGGGCAAGATAACAACTGCTGAAGATGATAAAGCCCCTGGGAAAACTGCAGCTTCCTTATTGCCCCATGTCTTATCCTCCTGCTTGCAAGAATACATTGTTCTTCTTATCAGCCCACAGTAGTTACTGTTACTGTTCCTGAAAACTCACTGCCCTTCACCGTCTGTCATTGACTCAGATGTAATCAGTAAACACCAAGGTCCTGTCTGACTTGTGGCCTTTTGTTCCCAATGGACAGCTAGTCATCCCAGATTCCTTTTGCACTCCTATTTGGTTTCTTGCTCTTTTTCTCTCACCATGTGTAACTCAAGACAGAAGATTTGGGACTCACTGCAGGGGTCCCTGATAACTGGCATTGTGGAAGGGGTTTCTGATAATATATGTAAATCAAGTTCTATAAGGAATTTAATTAAGGAAAATAGGCACACATTGAATCAATTGTTAAAGTGTGATGTTTAGCACCGAAGTAATGGCCTAACAAAAATTTTTTTAAAAATTTCAAATTAATGGGCCATATTCTAAAATGCTGAATTATAATTTCTAGGAATTGAACCTAAAAAAAACTGTTAATGAAGCAATTCAAGTGTTTCTGATAAATATTAAATTGCATGAATTTCTCTTTCTTCTCTTACTTAGTAACAGAATGTTGATTTAATAAATATATAAAATATGAATGGTCATAAAGGAATAACAGTTACTTGTGCATAATTTTGCAATACTGCATCTACATTTAAAATACCATGGACTTGTATCTGCTGACCCTTTGTTTACTCTAAGTTTAACAGGTCTGGCTGGTACCTTTTGGAAAGTAAGAGTGCATCATGTTGGGGAAATGAGGAGGATATACACCTCTCCTGTCCGTGTTTAATAGTATCCATAGGAAAATATCAGTGAACAGCTTTAAAACATTCAAGATATCACATTGTTAGAGATGAGAATAGATGGATCACATATAATGTTTACCTTGTGATACTTACTTGTTCCTCTGTATTATTTTCAAAAAATATACCCAAAGAGACTCACTCACACAATTTCAAAGAATTTATGACTGTTAAATATATTACACAGAATTTTAAAGAAACTCTACTAAAGTATTCATTATAGTTTTATATTGCCTAAATATATTCAAAATATCACAAATATTTCAAACTTTAGCTTTAGAAAATATAAAATTAGCAGAATTTAAAATGGGAAAAGTTTCCAAATAAATTTCACTCAGCTCCCTCAGACTCTAAAATCCTATTTTTCTTACTTTTTATAAAAGGAACTATTGTAAATTTCATAAATGTATTTTCTCAGTACTTTTACATTTGTTAACTGGAGTTAACATTTTTTTCTTTTATCAAGATGGATTAACTTTTTAAAGAATCTTTGGTGAGACTGGAATGCTACTCTGATTTATTAACTAGTAATATCTTATGCAGTGGTTACACAAAACTGTTTTAGACTGAGTTCGTCTTTTCTATACATCTTTATTTCTAAAGAAGAAAAAGAAATTAACTTTTTACTTTACTACATAAACTACACACTATACACATGTCACCAATTTTTTCAAGACTGCCTCAGTTATGCATATCCCTACCTTGGACAGCAGAGGAGGGAGCAAGAGCAGTAAGACTCCATCTGCTAGAAAGTAAGTGACAAAAGCCAGCACAAGACTTGGTTTTGGAGCTCAGTATAAGACCTACTTCAATAAGTCCGAACACCAGGCGAAAACCAAAGGCCCCATACCCAGGTCAGAGATCAGACAGAGCCTCTAGATCTGCCAAAACGTCAGGTAGAGACCTCTATGCCAGGGGCACACTCAAGTTTTGGCCTGCAACAGTGCCAGTGTTGAAGTAGACCTGAGGCATCGCTACCCCAACTGCACAGGTCCTGTGGCTGAGACTCAGGTATAACACAGCTTAGTGCTCTGTTTGGCAGCCAACAGACTGCTTTTGCCACCAATCTTGAAACCCTCAGGCAGCATGGCTATTCCCAGACCAATGATCATAGACAAAACCTCTAGACCTGTCCTATGGGCACCCCCAGAACCATATGGATTCTTGTGGCTCTGTGACTCAGATGCAGCACAGCTTAGCTATCAATTTTGTTAAGCAAGGTATTTCCTTTACAACACTATGATAACTCTGGGCAACATATAATGTGGAGCATGACTCCATTCACTTAGGGGAAGACAGCACAGTTACACAGGACTGTCTTGGAACTCAGTGTCAGGCTGGTGAAACCTATCACTGGGCAGATCCTAACAGCACTTATGCCCATGAATCATAACTTGATAGGATTAAGAGACTCCTGGACAGAGGCTGGATCAGAGGGATGCTGTACTCTTAAGTGGATTCATCTATTTATGCTCAAAGTGCAACGCTCTGTTAGGAGGAAGATCACTAAGAGAATGGCTTTGGATGGTAAATCTCTGGCTAGCACCCTTTGCCTGGGCTCTATTTTCCAGTCACTCTGAAATGAGTAGTTTTGTTTCATCACGCCTTTGCACCATGATGCTCCTACACTGGAACTAGCTGACCACGGACTGAAACTATGAGCCAAAGAAACACTTTCCTCCTTTAAGCTGTGTGCACTTCATCCCAGCCAAAGGAAAGCCAACCAATACAGCACTCATTCTCAGGCCTGTGCCCATGCACAGAGTAACTAGCCCAGTCCCAGCACTAGGCAGAGACATGTGGTCCCAGTCTGTGGGACTTCTATTTCAGGCAGCATCACCTGAACCTGCCTGCAACACTCATAGAGGGTCTATGTCTACCCCAAAAAAAGGCAACTCCTAGCAGCATAGGCCTTGCTCCTATGCTGGCGCTGTGCTAGTTGTGGCCAGTTGTGAGCTCAGGATGTAACATGTCTCAGAATTATGCCAGAGCAAGGCAGAATCCTATAGCAACCAACCACAGGTCTTTGTAACTGTGGACTGGCTTCCGGCCCACCACAGCTCCAGAGACTTCAGGGATGAAATACTCCTATTTCACAATGAACACCAACCACATCAACTGCAGATCTGAGACAAAATTGGATTTGGGTCAACCTTTATTACTCAAACAGTGACAACACACCAATAGCACACTTGCAGCAAACATGGACACAGGGTATCACCTACTCTTGAAATAACAAAAATGACTATAGACTCAGAGAACATAGCAGCCTGTCTAAAATTCTGGGGAAACAGGTGTAAAGCCAAATTACAAAACTTGGAATACCTAAGACTTCAATACTCAAGTGATGTCACACATAAAGGATCAAGAGACTTCATCTAATGGTCAAAATAAGGACCCAGGAAGTACAGTAGATGGTAGCCACTATGAGAAGATACTAACCACTATAATCGAAAATTCAACATAGCTTAAAAATGTAGGAAATTCAATTAAGTTTGAAAACATAATTGTTGTGGTTTGTGCTCCTATGGCTCTGCCCAAGCCTCATGCAATCATAGATGCAACCAAATCTAGCATTTGTGATTGGTTTGTTGTCTAGCACTCGCATTGGTGGTGTGAGTGTTTCACACCCACCCAGGGGTGGAGCCAGGATCAGACGAATTGCAGGAAGAAGGTGTGCGCCTCTCTCTTGCCAGTTTGTGGCTTGCTGTTTGCAGCAGCCGTGCCAGGCTGCCCCTTCATGCCATGCTGCCTTGAAGCCAACTTAGTACGGACTGAAACCGCCAAGAGCTGTAAGACATAAATCTCTCCTTCCTGACTTTGGGCATCAGGTATTTTGTCTCAACAAGGAGTAAAAAGTAACTAAGACATATATAGAGAAAAAATTAAATATTCTAAGAGAGAAACCTAGTGCAGAGATGAAATCTACTAATAAAAAACTCAACAGAAATCATTTAGCTGAAAACATACTGCTCAAAACTGAAAATATAACAGAAAATATCAATTAAGATAGATCAAAAAGAAAAGAATAGTAAGCTCAAAGACAGATCATTTGAAAATAGGCAAGTCAGAGGAGGAAAACAAAAATAATTAATGAAGAATGCTTACAAGAATGGTAGGACACCATTAAAAGAGTAGAATATATGAGTTACTGGATTTGAGAACTTCTAATGTCATTGGTAATCTAATCCAAGATATATTGCATTTCAATTGTCACTTTTCATTTGTCTTCTCTAACATACCAAAGTTAGGATCTTATTTTTAATGACCTTGACATATTTGAAAGCACTAGCATAGACTGTCCCACAATTTGAATTGATCTCAAGTTTACTGATGAATATGTGGGCTTTGAAATTTTAGAGACAATAACACAACAGTAAAATTCTGTTTTTGTTGTATCTAAGGATAGACAATATAAATGCATATTATTATTCATATGCTTAGCTTGATCACTTGATTAAAGTGGCATTTGCTGAGTATCCTTACCTCCTATATCCTATTCACATGAGATGGGTCACTAAACCTAGTCTAGTTTTAAAAAAAGAGTTATTTTTCACTTGTCAGTGAAAGAAATATCAAAGAATGTATGAAAATACATTAAATATATTATAGTTATTAATGAGTATTTTGGAGAAGAAAATGATTCTGTGTAAATATCCTATTCTTCCTCAAGTTTTGCCAACTAATTTTGGAGCAGTCAGTGAATCTTGGTTTTCGTCACTCTAAGTTATACTGTAATATTCAAATGGTATTTGCTCTTTTCCTTCTGCTACATTTATTAATTAGAAATCTTTCACAAGCAGGTTGATTTCTTTTCCTGTTATTTATTTGCTTATTCAGTAAATTTTATAATAGGTCAAAAAAATCTTTTGTTTGTCATTATACTGCAATATGATTTTCATTTATGTTGTTACTCAAAATTTTCCAGCTGTACTTATTAGAAAATTTCAAGGGTTTGAATTATTCCTTCTTATAAAATGATTCTTTATTTTTGCAAATTCATGAAGTTCCAAGCTTATACTCTTGAGGCCTTAACCCTGGAATGAGCTGTTTCTTCAAAGTATATTTTTAAAAATAAATGGAGAATGGTATTTACTAGGTATTTAATCCTAGTCTTAATTATAGGTTTGTTCACTGCAACTTGGTTGTGTTTATCTCAGAGTAAAGAAAGGCAAAATAGATATCTAAATGCATGTCAAAATAGGTATATGTGTTCTCCAAATAATAATGTATCTGTATTTATTTCTGTTGCTTTTGAGAGAGACAGGAGTTTACACTGATAACTTTCACTCTGTTTAGCATCATAGGGTTAGATCAGTATTTGCTTACTCCTTAAGTATAATTTCTCTTCCTGGAAGTGAGAAACTTAGATCCCATTATTCATAATTCTTTATTTGTTCAATTTTATTACATCTTTGCATAAAACATATTTCCACCTACATTTCAATGTTTTTATATAACAATATTTGCTCTCATCTTTAAAAAATATTATGATTTGTGTTCAGAGGGCCACTCCAAGCCTCATGCAATCATGGATGCAGCTGAATCCAGCATTTGTGACCGGTGCATTGTCTAGCACTGGGACTGCTGGTGTGAGTGCTAAGCCCACGCAGGGGCAGAGCTGACATTCAGTGTAAGGGCAGGAAAAAGGTGTATCTTCTCTCTTTTTTTTTTTCACCATTAGCTCTTGCTGTTTTGTGGGAGCCATGAACAGCAGCCTGCCATGCTACTCTGCCTTGGAGCCAGCTGAGTAGGGATTGAAACCTCCAAAACTGTAAGAAATAAACTTTCCCTTCCCTAATTTTGGGCATCAGGTAATTTGTTTCAATAATGAGAAAGAAGTAAATAAGACACAATATTTCATCAAAATACTGCATTCCAAAGTTACTTAGTTGAGCTACTTTTTCTTCACCTTTTAATGCACATAAATATAATTAAATTTATTTATTACTCTTTTAGAGTAGCAATCACAAAGTGAATACTGTCTATTTGTAAAGTATATGTGTACAAATTTTAATTTCCAAAGATAAATCTATACTACAAATTAGTGATTTTCTTAAATAGAATATTTCCACATTGAATACTGGATAATTTTGATCAAGAACGCATATCTTTGCAAGAAAGAATTTTTTGTAGATGAAACAACAAGAAATTTTCAAATGTTGCAGTTAGTTCTTTCATATCCTGTGCACTTTAAATATGATGTGAAGTCTGGCATTTCTGAAATGTTCTCACTTAGCATCTGGCAATAGCAGCCTTACTTAATAGTAGGTTTGAAGTTAACCCATATGGTAAAACCCAGAGTCTGATTACTTTCCTTACAAGTTTTATAACTATAAATCATTCATTAACTTCTTACTCAATATTATAATTATTAAATTAAAAATAATTACATCACTCTTGTATATGGCTTTTCTACATTGGTACCATTGATATTTTGTATAGGATAATTTCTTTGTTGCACTGCATGATGTTTAACATTGTCTTTGTGCTGTATCCACAACTACCTGCCTCAATTGTAACAATCAACACTATCACTGAACTTTGCAAAATGGTGTTCTGTGAAAATAATTAGTTGGTAATCACAGATCTAAGGTATGCAAGAAAAACTGTGTCCAATAAAAAGTAAATAGTTCCAAGTGAAGCTAATCTTCCTTAGATAACTAAAAATGAGCTGTATCTAAGCTTAAAAATACATTGTCTTAATACATCTATAACCAAGAACAAAAGCTAAGATTTTCAGAAATGCATTAAGAAGTATTTTTTATGGGATTACATAGCTCAATTTTGGAGGGTAAAAGGACAAATGATATGGCACTGTCTGATGAAGTCGCCTTTGTCACACTCCTCTGCTACTTTCTGGCTGATTCAATCAACTTTTGGTGGATGGAATCATAGTGATGTGCAAAAAACATACAATTCAGAAAGTCTTTAAGATTTTAATCAGAATATTTAAGGAGACTCTGTACTGATAGGCACCCAGAGAGGACCAACTATAGTATAGTCCTTGCATCCTCATCCCCATTTGGCAGAGATATTGCCATACAGTGACTTTAATAAAAACACAGGAAAGGGTCATAAGAGAAAACAAGCATGAACCAAGATTATGTGTTTCAGGTATAAAGCCATTGATGTGAGAAATGAGAGGCTTACTCAACATTTGCCAGAACTGGTAGAACAGGAAAGATAGAAGCTTCCATGAGTGATAGTAGTTATAAGAATTCAAGCAGGTGGGTCACAAATAGCCTGGAGTTCCCCACATTCCCTGACCATCTGGTCTCTCACCTGTGTGCATCTGCCTCCAGCGGAAAGTAACCTCCCTAAAGTCTGCTGCTTTCCTGTCTCCCATGGCTGCCTCTCATCAGCAAATCCTGTCCACAAAATTTCCTGGGTAAGAACACTGGGAGTAAGATTTTGCTCTTGTCTTTTAACAGCGTGGAGAGCAGAGTAGGTGTGAGGTAAGACGGAAGATGATTTAATGATGAGCACTCGAATCCTGCCCAGTCCTTTAAGTTAGAATTCATCCAAGCCACTTTTATCATTATTTAATTTAATAATAAAGAGATTAAAGTCATACTTCTGCTAATACCAAAGTAGCTCATCCTTAAATCATGCTTGGTCTAACAGTGCTGTCATCTACTGAGCAACATTAGCTGGACCTCGGAGGCCTCTCCGTTTCTCTAATAGCTGGACTATTTGGAGTAAAGAGATGCCAATAAGGTCAGTAAATTAATGGGCATGAGTTCATTGCCATTTTCTTCCTTTCAATGAGTTCTTTTGTTAGCAGTCACACTGTTTGCTGATGGTGAGTAGATAAATCTTTACTCGATAAAGAAGGAAAATCCATCCTTATAAAAGCATATATTCTAATGAGCATAAACAGCTGCTCTTTGGGCTGTTAAGAGTTCTGACACTTTACTAATTTTTTAACCTGTTTGCCTCAGAATATACTGTTGAAGACAGAATCACCGTTTAGAGCTTTCTTATTCGGCCCTCATATTTAACATTTTCTCAAAATATCTCTTTCTAACAATAGTCTGTTACCAAAGTTTGCATTGTGTCACTTATCAGTTATCAGTTATCACTTATCAGTTTCCTACTATGTTGATTAATTTTATGTATGAAGGTGGTGGACTAGCATGCTTAGCTATATCATCAACTGTTCCAGGTATTTTAGTAATGGTAGTTTTTTTATTTTTTAATAAATTTAATGTTGAAAGTAAAAGACTTTGAATAAAGCACATGTGCCATTTAAAATGCAGTTGGGTAACTTTCAACCAGTTGATGATCTTAATAAAGTGACACATGTCTTCCTCTGAGCCAGAATGAATTCTGCTGGGATGTCCCTTAGAACAGAAAATGCAACATCAACTCTTCCTTTGGTCTCCAGCACCCTGACTCACCAGACTTGCCAGGCAGGATCCAGACTGTTCCTTGAACTTTCTTTTTTTTTTTTTTTCCCCACCTCTGTCTCCATTTTTCTCCTTTTGTTGGTTTAAGTTATCTAAAGAAACCTGGCGGATACATTTACCCTCAGTAAATCAGTGTAGATCTCTATCTTTAGCAATTCCGTCTTAAATGCAAAAGCTAAAACAACTATATGTAATTATCCTGGTAACAAACACTACAATTTTCGTCCTTCATGCTTCTTCAGGGGAACCCTGTCTGAGGCTACATTATTGCAACTTTGTCCTTTCTGGTGTTGCCACCAGACTGGGCAAAAACACATTAAAATAAGTGCTTGGTGCGTTATGTTGCACGTATGTTCACTCTGTTTTCATTCTTCTGATGAAATTGCTAATAAAATTTTAAATTTGTCTTTTCTCATTTATAATTAATATATTTTAGTGTTTATAGAGCTTTGCGGTCTTGGTGTCCTAAAGATCCTTTTCTATATTTTATTAAATTTAAATTTTTTGAAGACCTGTTAATGTACATGGAATTTAAGCAACTTCCTCAAAACAAATACAAATACGAATAAGACTATTTAGAAGAAACATTTCAGTTCGCTAGAAATCACTGTAAGATGACAAGAAATTGAGACATGCTTACAAATGCATTTTGCTGGTGAAAACTGGTGGTCTTCCATGCTTAGGCTCTTCTGTTTGATACTTCATCTCACCTCTTCTGTTTGAGGGGAGCAGACTTTGGAGTCAATGGTAGGGCAGCTAAAATTTTATTCTTGAAGTAAATGTGTGATAGAGATGTTGAGTTAGTAACCTCTATCCATACAGCTAACTGTACACAATGCATACATACGAGCAACCCCAGGTAAACCAGAGTAAATTAGAAACTTGTGGAAATTTGCAAACTTGCTTAATTGTCTTAACACTTACATGCATATACCAACTCCCTAAAGGAATGTAATCATTGTATGCTATAAACATATATGTACCAGTAAAAATAAAATACATAGTACCCATTGAAAAATCTTATTATCACTACCAAAATCACTGGAATGTAAGTTATGCAAAAACAGCAGAAGCACTTATAGGCACCAGGCTTAAACAAAACACACCCAAGTAAAACAAACCAAAAACAGAGGAATCAGTAATTTCACATTGTGAGGAAATAGATTTCACATTTGGAGATCATGGAAATCACCATGAGATGTGATTACTATACACACTACTACAGTAATTTATGTTCCTGTCAGTTGGCAGATGTTACAATTAATTGGAAAAAATTAGAACGGTTGCATAGTGTCAATGTATCTTCACACAAGGAACTTGTTACAGGTAGACACATGTAATTTTACCATGGAGAGATTTAGCAGGTATTATTCACCACAACTGGTCCAAGTAGGAGGGCAGATTGCCCTTGAGCTTCATGGTAGAGTGAACTAGGGACTCAGTGTCACTTCTATGTTTTGCTACCCAAACTCCACAACCACAACCTCACTGTGAGGAAGCATCTGTTCTCTCTACCTGAACACAGAGATGGTCCACAACTATTTACAGAAAGTTGAAAATAAGTTGATTATTTTTGTATGTGTACTTATTTCTGGGTTATCTTGTATTGTTTTGTTGCATATATCAAACGGTATGCCATTAAAGCATTTGTTGGTTATTGTAGCTTCAAATATTTTTAATAAGTCAATTTAATGACTCAATATATATCCTCTATTTTCAAAACTGTTTTAGTTCTTCTTAGTCTTTTAAATTCACATATAAATTGGAGAATTGATTTGTCAGTCTCCAAAGAAAATTCAGATTAAGATATGGTTGCACTGAATTATGCATCGATTTGAGAAGAAAGTCTTTAAAGTACTGCTTTTCATTACTTAGATGGTATACCTCTCTTTTTTACAATCTTGTTTAATTCATCTTTATAATATTTTGCAGTGTGCATATCTTGAAAATGTTGAATTAACATGTAGATATTTCATGACTTTAAAGTCAAGGTAAGTGATTTTAAAAATTTTATTTTTGCTTGGTTTCTAGTGGAATGCAGTAATAAAATTTATTTTAGATACTGGTTTTAATTCTGATACTTATGGTTATTAATTATTTTTTGCAGCTTCACTGAATAATATTTGGATGACAGATAAATCTTTCTTTGACTAATCACTAAAGTGGTGGTTAACCTACAAAACTACAGCAAGCTACATTGCTTTACAGAATTTTGCCACATATGTTGTTTCTTTAATTCCAGGGAAGGGAATAGAGTTGTTTTCCCACTACTTTTCTGCCATTTTGAACTCACGGAGTGTCATCAAAACTAAAACCCCTATCATGTACTAGCAGCAGAACTTATCTTGTTTCAGCCTAAAGGAATGGTGTTTATTATGGAAAGAGTGCTATTACGATGTGTAATTTGAGGTTCAATAAAATGAAAAGAACCATGCAGTATAAGAATAATTGCTAGCACATGAGGGCTCTGCTTCCTACCCATCGACCTTGCTGAAAGTTGCATGTTGCAGACAGTGCCGTGTCCTTACTTTACAAGATAAGGAGTGTATCAGCCATAGAGTTTGATGGCTCATTCAGGTGTCTGCAGGACTATAATCAATTGTTGGAAATCAATATCTACACCTGCAGCATCCACATTATACCACCTGTAGGAGTGAAAATCAAAGTTCTTAAGGACCATCTTATGTTTTCAACTCTTAAAGTGCAGCAAACATATGTTTTCTAATAAGGTTATTTGCAACTCATATCGTAGTCTGCTTTAGAGACTAAATAACTTTTGCTGGACTTGCAACATAGGCCTGTAAACCCAGCACTGGGAGCCTGAGGAAGGAGGATAACTTCAAGTCTGAGATGTGTCTGGGCTACAAAGTGAGTTCAAGAACAACCTGAAATGCATAGGGAAACCCTGTCCCAAAAAGAAAAAAAATGAAAAATATAACGTTAATGAAATACTCTTTTTAATCTGACATTTTCAGGCTTGTCAAAGCCTCAGGGAATTCTTAGAGAGGAATTGTGTTGAAGAAAAGTTGGTAAATACATAGTATAAAATTTAAATATAGATAAAAATATATTGCAGCTAGAAAATTCCAGATTTAGAGCATAAAGACGGAGACAAGTTTCACCTTTTTAAAATTCTTTTGATTAACAATGAAAAATAACTAGTACTTCTAAAAAGTAGGTGCTTTTTAGTTATTTATTCTTTCCTCAATCATTAAAGGAATAGTTTTTCAAGCACTTTAGAGATTTAATCCTTACAAGCTTTTAATAATTAGACCATAGATGGAAAAAATATTCTTTGCTAGATGTCTTATTTGACAAAAATATTATATTTCTCTGTACTTGTTTTTTACAAGCATCTGTTTTGTCAAGATGAGTAACAAGCTTCTTGTGATTCATTCTGTAGTTAGAGATGAAATTTGGAGACAAAGATTTTAAGTAACGTATATTTGATAGACATATATATTATACTGGCTTTTTCTGTGGCACACACACTTGACTTATTATGTCCTTTTTTATGTACACCTGAATTGTGGTTCTGATAATGATATTAGAACTTTTTACACTGATCTCAATCAAACTCCCAGAATCAGTGGCATGACTTTGTGGCAAAAAGGAAAAACAACTTTATTAATTCCTTTCAGTTACTTAAGATTATTTCACTGTGAAATTGTTAAGTGCAAGATCTGAAGCTACATAAAATTAATGCTAGCCAATTACCTAATCATACTTATTCAAAAGTAAGTTTAGTACAAGGAAAACTGTGATATACATAAGTGAAGTTCAAATTTGGAAATTTAAAAGGAAAATGGTAAAAGATCATCATTCAAGAAAATTATTGTATTCAAAGCAGTGCTTGAGTAAAGTTGTGATTTATATCAATGGAATCCCATTAATAAAAAGAAAATGTATATTAAGTACAACTATGTATCTAAGAGAAGAAAATATTAACTCAATATTAAAGAAATTGTCAATTTTTAGGAAGAAAAAGAGATAAAGTAAAATATACATAAAGTATGTAAGTGTCTGATAGAGATATATGTAGAGACCCTGATAAAAGGATGAAATACAGAATCCCAATTAGACCTGAAGGATAAATAAGAGTTAAAGGGAAAGTGAGTCCAAAGAATATATGAGGATGGGGCATAATATGCTTTTAAAAAGGTAAAATATGAGTGAAAGCATAATAAACTCAGCAAACTGAAAAAGGGTTTATATTATTTCAGGATGTTGAGTGCAAGACTTGAGTGGGAAGAGATGCGACTGGTAGGGAGGAGTGTAAATAATTATGCAAAAATGCCAACAAATGTGCACTTCATACTAAGAATAGCTGATTCTGACAACTGCAGGGAAATATGATTAAATCTGCAATTTTGCAAAGTCACTGACTAGTAGAAAGCTAGATGAGAGAATAATGTTTATTTCCATAATCTGAGTTAATAAAGAAAATGATAAGAAATAAGAATGTTCTTAAATTCTTGGGCACATATACTCAAATGTTGAAGAAAATAGAGGAATTCCATCAAAATTTCAAGGGCAAATTATTTTCCACTTTCTATTGTATATGAAGCTAAATTTTTACTTATGTGTTAGATGAAAAAAGTTTTTGAAAGAATACCTTGAAAATTTACTGTTCATGTATCAGGAAGTTTCATTATATGTCATCAGGAATGAGGAATTTCAGAGGAAGAGAAGGTAGAATAGTTTGGGGATTAGGAAAGAAGAAACCCATAGGAACTAGGAAAGGTAGCTATAACCCAGAAAGAGACTTCTTCTATTCTTAAGAGTTAGGACTGAAAAGATAGACACACAGTTTGTGCAATGAATATATAAGAGTTAAGGACAAGATTTCTAAAGAGAAAAAACAGAGAGGATCCATTACCTTATCCATTTCCTTATGCATTACTTTATCTATTATTTTATGAGAGACCTCTAGCAAGAGTCTGACATTCTCATATAAATCATCATGTGACAAGAAATTAAAATCTCAGCTAAACTTATGGAAATTAATAATTTCAGAAAGACTTGACATGCAAGATGGAAAATATAATCACTCTGTACAATGGAACTTGGCATTAAGCATTATTTATGAGCTAAATTATACAATACTGAATACAGATTTAACACATATTAATCTAAAAATCAAAGAAAGATGTCACATGTTTTGGAGGGAAAGGGAAGTGATGACAGAGACATAAATTGTCCTGTTTTTGAATTAGTAACATGTAAGAATTTCTCTAAAATTAGAAAATCAAGTAGCACTTATTATGTAGAACTAAAGAAATAAGTAGGTGAAGTAAGTATAGAACAAAAACTGGTTGAGTATGGATGGTAGAATTTGCATGTTGAAGGGAGTTTTTCATGATTTTAAAATTTTAGGCCAATAAAAATTTAATTAAATGATACAATTACTTATAGGCATGAATAACTTATGCTGAAAATTTTAGCAGCCCTATATAATGTAAAGCAAGTAAAATAACAATTTTAACATATTGAGAATTATAATATTTGAGCATAGTTAGAAACAGAGAAAGGAAATAATGCAGTTAGAAATGTTAAGATAGAACAGATAATCAAGTTCATTAATAGAACAATTAGCCTGAAATCAGGTAAGACTGGAATATGCTTAGCTTTTAAAATAATTTTTCTCTTAGACTTTGGTAAACTACTTGATAACAGTAGAGAAATTTTCCATCCTTTTTATTTTGCTTGAACTAATAACTTTAAACATGCAATTTGATTTAGGTACAGTTCTATAGTTATTCTCTTTCAAAATTTACTGGTCAATAAAAATAAGAACTAGTATCATCATTTGATGTGTATAAAGACATTTAGGAACACTTATGTATAATGAACATGAAAGAGAAAAATGTTTAGAGAATTTCTTTGGACTCTTGAAGAGAAGGCATTTCTAAAATCAATGAAGAACAGAAACTAGGGGAAACTAAGGGAAGAAATAATGCTCATACATCACAGGAGAAAAAGAATAAAGTGCTAGAAAAAAAGAGAAATTTTCCAAAGCATAGTTTATGCTGTAATTCCCTCTTGATTCTTAAGTGTTCCTGAAAAGTTTTCATAGTTTAGTTATTAAAGAAAAAAATTCTTGTGATGGTCAGATATTCTGCTTTCCCATGAATGTTCTTCAATTTAAGAAATTAGAAAATACATGTGTTTTTTTTTTTTTTTTTTTTTTTTTTTTTTTTTTTTTTTTTTTTTTTTTTTTTTATATGCTGTCTTGTATCAGCCTACCTGGAAGAAGCCAATATCCTTTTACTTTAGAGGGGACTAAATGTTAAGTTTTTGGTGCAATAACAAAGAAAATGTAAAGTAAAAAGTAGCCTTTATTCTAAGATTGCAGAGGGGAATGTATGACCATAGACTGCCCGGCTTCCTCTGACTGGATCATGGGGTATGGGATATATATATATAACCTTTGACAGGGGTGGTGCTTAGGGCGGGCATTGATGACGCGTGAGGAGCTGATTGGAACCTTTTTTGCGCACACTGGGAAAGGAAAAAGTAAGTTGTAATAGGGGAAGGAGGAAGTGACTTCAAGGTAAACATCCCTTGATCCCGCCTCCCACCGCCTTAATATCCTATAACTTATTCTAGGGCAAAACTCTTACACTAAAGAATTTACCATTTGCCTGTCTGACACTTTCAAACTACAAGTGAATTTTCCCTAACATGATTCTCAGTAAATAAACTAAAATAAATGTATTTCAAAATGAGATAAATATCACTTATATTCATAAATAATTTTGACATTAATTATTTTTGAATCTTGTACTTTTAATATTTTTGCCAAAATTCATTATTTTTATCCCTATGTTTTTAGAATGAATTAAAAGAAAATTATTTCACTTTCTTTCAGAAGATTTGCATTGACTAAACCAGAATGTATATATCTTGCTTGCATATTTCTTTGGGTATGTGTAAATGAGCTGTAAAACCCTGGTTTCTAGACATAAACAGGGCTGGGTTCCTATCACGATCTTTCCAATTCTTAAAAGTGGTCCAAAATACAGCATTTGATTTCTCACAGACTGGTTTATAATTTGCTCCATAGAAATAGCATGAAAACTCTGATGAGGCCAGTGTGAAATCTCATTTATTTTGTTTTGTTCTGTTTTCTCTACACTTAACATGAATCTTCACACTTAGGTAAACGAACAAATAGCTTTTGTTCTGAGCTGATTTATCATGCCTCTGATGTTGATCATAATAACTACTAAAAATTAGAGGTCCAGTAAAAAATAGGGCTTTATTTCCTCGAATTGCCTTCTACAAAAGGCTTACTCAATTTTATGTTTTCTTTCTTTTTCAAAAAGCTAGCATGCATTTGTGGCTTAAAAAACAGTTTGATATTATATTTTCTTAAGAATGAAAATATTCTCAAAATATTGTCTTTATGGTTTTAAAATGTTATGGTTGCAGTTATGCTCTGGAGAGTGCCTTAATTTTAATATAACTAGATATACATTCCTTTCTTTTGATATTTTGTATTACATGCATATGAGACAATGTTTCACTGAAGGAGGTTTAATGTCAAGCTTTTAAAGCTCCATGAAAGGAAACCAGTCTTTTCCAAGGTCCGACCTATGTTAATGAAAACACTTATACTGTGAGAACCATGGGCAAAAAGTAAGAGAACAAAGGAGAAGGTTTGTATAAAGCTGAAGAATCTCAAAACTCAGAGTTTTTAAGAGTGAAATTTTATAACTTGCTAGTGTAATGTGTGAAGATCCAAACAAGCAAAAGCAGCCATGGGTGGTAATGGTCATGGCATCTTTACAAAGCTAAGATTAAGTTTTTCTGAGATAATAAATAAAACGTAGTATGAAGAGGAAAATATTCATATAGTTTATTTAAAAACCTTGGGTACTAAGTTTTTTATTAAACATAATAAATCCTTGCCTTAATGAGTTTATATTTAGTTAAGAGATAAGTAAAATGCCTTATGATATGTTTTATTACAAACAATTTAACTATTTTGCCAGTTATAACTAACATTCTGACAAACTTATGTATACAATTTAAGAAAATGAGACTACATCCACAAAGGCAAATTATTCAGCTTTACCATTATTAAATTATTTGTTTTCAACAATTCATTGATTGTTTACGGTGTGGCAAGCACTAAACATGATAATCTTTGCAGAAATGAGTTTAATGAAAGCACTAATACTGAGTCAAAAAATCTCTGAAATATTCAGAATGTGGAATTAAAAATAAGACTCTGACCACTTGCATATTGGGTTTTGGAAACAGGTTCAAAGTTTGAGAGATGTGAGACTGGCCATTGTGATATTTAGAAGTCAGCATCTGAAAGCTTAATTCAGTGGAAGAGGGAAATGGCACAGTCTGAATAGACAAGATAGATAGGTAAAAAGCACAACCAGGATAGTCAGGCAGAAAAAAATATGGTGCCAATTTTCAGTCTGAAATTAGTCCTAATAGATTTGGAGTGAGCTGAGTGTAATAAATAGAAGTGAAGTCTAACTATATGATAAGAAGTGTACTCCAACGCTCAATCAGGGATAAGGGACAATTTAGCGATCAGAGAAGAGTGTGAATTAAGAAAGGACATCTTGGAGTCTAAGTGCCTTGAGACGATAATAAACATCATAGAACATAGCCACAGCTTTCTAATTAAAACATTTTTTTCATACAGGAATAAATGCGAGCTGACATGTGTGCAGGTGTTTAGGCTGTGTGTGTATGTGTGTGTGCATATGTGCATGCGTGTGTGTACATACACCAGTCAAAGCCAGCTGATAGTATTTTTGTTCTTCTTGGATCTTACTCCATATGTCTATGGTGGTGCAATGCTCAAGGCAATAATCAGGAGAGTGAGAAAAGGCAGGTACAGACATTCCTCAAATGTGGACAGAGAGCTCCACTTCTGAGCTGTCTGCTTCTCCTTTAATGTCAGCTTTTCTACTTATCCCTGACTTGGGTTAGAAACTAGACATTGTGGATTTTTGGTCCTGACCTGCATTTCCATTGTGTGGAGAACCTGAAAACTGCAGAGGATGACTACAGTGTTTCATATTTTAGGTCAAAAGAACTCTTTTGTGTGAACTTTTTGAATGAAAAGATTGAAAGACTTAAAAGTGTGTGAATGAGTTAACCACATACAGATCATTATCTGTGATCTTTCGATATTCACAAAGAAGTATATAGGCTTTCACAGTCTCTTCCTATCTTAGTTGCTTTCTTATTGTTGGGACAAAATACGTGACACTCATGAAGTAAAGGTGGAAAGGTTTATTTTAGCTCACAGTTTTTAGAGGTTTCAATCCACAATCAGCTCTTTCCATGACAAGGTGTCATGGCAGAGGAGCAAGAGAGAGGAGATACAGGTCATGTCTTTGTAAGCAACAGGCAGCAGCGTGGAGAGATTTCCTTTCTTTTGTTGTCATCCAGGCTGCAAGATAATTGATTGGTGCCACCCACACCAGGGTAGATCTTTCCCTCTTCAGTAAGTCCATCACCTACACCCAGAATAATGTGAAACTAATCAGTGGACTAACCCAGTTTCACACAATCCAGTCACTACCAAAAGCCTCACCTATGACCACATGGGGCTTGGAGGGGGCATCTAGCTGTAAACCATAACACTCTTTCTCCTTTCCCATTCTGCCTTGCTGTCTCCCTAACTCAGCCACTGTCTTTCTCTTCTTTTTTTGATTTTGTCAAAAAAAAATCTGTTGTTCATAGGAACTGACATAATCAGAGTATCAGTATGTGTTCCTGGTTTTGGAAGACTTGTGGAAAAATGACTATCTAAATAACAGGAGAATAGTATGGAAACAAAAGACTTTTATGGCATCACCAGTGTCATGAATAACTATGCCTAAAGAAGGAAGAAAATATTTCACAGAGACAGTAACTTTTAACTGAGGATACTTTGGTAATGTTTTTGACAGTAAGAAGGGAGAAAAAATATCTAAGGCAATTGACAGTAAGGAAGAGAAGTGTGAAAATACATGTTACTTTTGAAAAGGATTTGCTAGATTTATGGTATTAGAACACAGAGTGCTGGAATATGATTTAAGGAGATGTCATAGGTTAAACCTATATTGTGAATGACCTCATTTACCATGCAAAGTAGCTAATATTTCATAGTGTAAATAATAAGGAGCTTACAGGTTACTTTTACAGAAGGGTAATGGGATTCAATTCTGCATACATCGTTATCTTTCCCATTGTTTTTCCTTTTTTCCCACCTCAACTATGAGGCCCAGGGTCTGTCATCTTTAAATCTGGACCTCTTCCATCAATCCTCCCCTCTTCTTTTCCCCACACCACTTAAATTTTAATAAGGCTGCTCATTTATACACACTTTCATACTCATAGCCTTTCCTGAAGAATTTATCTGCATTTTGTGCCTCCAATTTCTCACCTCCCATTCCGTCTTTAATTTGCATCAATATCGCTTCTATCCTAATTGTTCAATGAAATAGCTTTCACTAATGATATCCATGTTGCCAAGTTAAATTGTTTGTCTTTCCTTTTTGACTTTGTGATAATGTTTAATGAAGCCCTCAAATAAACTCAGTTTCACCTCTTTACTATTTTATTTTTTCATTTTATTATTATTATTAGCACACATTTATAGAACATAATGATTACATCTTGAGGAATAGTTGATCTATTCCTTCCTCTCCCACTCCCTTTCTTCCATCTCTTCCTCTCCCACTCCTTTTCTTCCATCTCTTGTCCACTTTCCCTGGTGCAGATAAATTGTGTTTGTGTTTGATCACAAATCCAAGCAGCATGGCAGAAAGTGTAGCACAAGGTGAGAAAGACTGAGGAAGATCAGGAGGCATTTCCTTGAGGACAATGGCTGGAAATTGAACTGGCTAAGAATGGGAGAGAATAGCTTTTAGATGTACAAAGATTGCTTACCTCATCCAAGTATTCATTCAGTAACATATAACTGACTCTACTGAGTCTCTAATTCATTATTAGGTAATATACCAATATGAAATGCTGCATAAGAAACAATACTGCCACACCATATTAATATACCTAATCTAATGGCCTTGATAACTTTTTCATTCCAGATGGCTTGGAGGCTTCTGGTGCTTGCACACCATTTGGATTTGACCCCTAGCTTCATTTATGTCTGCAGGACTAGTTTGTAAACATCTTGCTTCAAATTTATGCCTTCTATAACTATGTCTTGCCTCCTATGGCTTCTACTAGGTATGATGCAGAAAGTGAGATGGGTCCTCTTCTCTAGACATATATATGTAGACCAGGATTGTGAAAACATTAATAATCCCAGAAACAGTCTTTTGTTTTTCTTATATGTAAGCTACCAAAATCTTAATATCATGTGGGCTTTACTGTTTGTGTTTTGAGGGAGACATGAAAATACTTGTTTGCAAAATATAGAACAATTGCATAACAAAGGAAAAAATGGTTTAGAGAATAACATTATTGATAAATAATTTAAATTTAGCTACCACACTGTTTTGAATCTTATTAATTAACAAGCAGGGAGGACATATGTAACATTTTAACTAAATTTTGTACTTTGGCTAATTTTTTTATCAAAGAACAATGCATATCATTGTCATTTGCCCTTGCTTTTATAAACTTGCTTCTAATTTGCTGCTGTTATGTAATTCAAAGTAATTTCATCTTCATTGTAAATAGTTTAAATAATTTTTAAGTCTCATTTTATTTTCAAATTTCATATTTTAATATATAACTTTGATGTATATAAGCCAAATGACTCCTATGCTTTAGTCTCAATGTGTACTCATGGCCTTTAGATTTTCAAATATCCACTTAAGTAGGTCTTACTGGGTATTCATTACTTTGTTTTTTCATTTATTAGACACATATTCTAAACTGTCTTTAAGTGGTAACAATTAATTTCATAATTCCAGACCATAGATATTCAAAACAAACACCTTGTATAGAAATTCAATGGCAAACATTCTGAAATTATGTTTTATTAAATGTACTATATATTGCAATTAGAAAACAAAATATAAAAAGCAGACACTATATAAAGTGTCTAATTGCTTCACTTTACCTTCATATTTGGATCAAAACAGAATAGATCTATTTGTGGTAAACCCTCCAATAATATCGTTAACTGCATATGTCCCTAGTCTTTGTGATAAAAATCTAAATGTATGGTACTTTAGAAGTAGCAACAAAAATATCTTCCCTGCATGTTACCCTAACACCCGTGGTGAGGGGGAAAAAGTAAAGTGATAATATTGAAGTAAAAATGAAACAAAACCAGGGTTATAAATCTGATTATTTTTCTTTATTTACTCTGCAAATCTCCTATGGCTGACCAACGGTAGGTCTATGCAAGCCACCTTAATATGCTGAAATTTTGTATTCAGTTCACCTGTGTTTTGGAAACAGAATCTATATGTTAAACAGTATCTTAAAACTAACTTCAATTCTTTATTTCTGAGATAAATGATGGCATTTTGCTTTATAAGATTGTATTTGCTCAGGCTGGGGATTTAGCTCAGTGGTGTAAGCACCTCCATGGCAAGCATGAGGTAGTGTGTTCAATCCCTGGTACCAAAAAATTTACATTTGCTCATCTTTAAACAACAATAGAATTCTGCTCAACAAAATGCCTGGTCATTGCATTTTATATGGACCTTTTTATCTATATTGTCTACTATTCCAATATATTTCCTTACTTATGCTATGACTGTCCACATCTTTACCTCTCAAAATCTCTCATTGTTATGCTTCTGCTTCCAAAATGTTTTATTTAAATATACCTGAAATCATCTCCAACTTTAACAGCTCTTCTTGTATCCTCAAACCTTTATTATACTATGCTTAGTTATATAATACTCTCCTTTTTGACCTGTCTTAATATTTGGAAAATATTTTCCTATATTCCTTAAAATTTACTTACTTTGAAATCTCTTCTCTGCTTTCACAGTACATCACTTATATTTAAAGATAATTGTATTTCCTCACCTTCCAGACTTTCTGGCAAAATCAAAATGAAACTAACATAAGAGAGAATCACACACACACACACACACACACACACACATTACGAGTGGAGAAAATCAATATATTAAAATTTAAAGAAGAATTTTTTTAAAAGTAGACTGTAGTGTATTCTTTTGCATATATAAAAGTATATGTAAAGTTAAAGTATTAGATGTGAAATGACAGTTGATTCACATCTTGTGCTGCAAGACCTTTCAATCAATCCTCAAAAGAATAATGAAAGCTACTACTAAGAAATATTGAGGTGCATCCCTTATAAATAAGAATCTAAAATTAATACGAAAATCTGTCAGCCCCTAAACTATGATTAAACATGTTAAGTCAAGCACTGTTTTATTAGCCACATTACAAGGGATATGACATATTGAAAATCTTTAAAGCTGGTTTCCTGTCAGTAGTGAAAAATGTTATGTTAACATGAAATCAACCTCCTCACTCCAAGAGTTATTTATCACTTAGAATAGATTGAAGTTGGTGACCAGATGACCAGTAAAGTAGATTGATTTCGACTGAAAATAGCCTGGATAAAAAGTGAATCAGACAACAAAGTGGATTGGCACTTAGGCTAAAGCTTGCTTCATGAAACTGGGAATTTTCATCCGTCTATGGAGATTGAAGTGCGGAGCCCTGTGAGGATTGCCATAAATTATTGTGTAGATGATCAGTTTACAAAGGGATGCAGCTACAGGTCAATTATGGACCTAAGGTTCCCAAATCCCAGATAGTCACTGAAGGCATACGCTTCTCTTCCACTAGCCATGGGGCATACAGGCAGCAGTGAAGAGTCTCTCCTTTTCTATTAGGAAGGTTTGGAGAGGCTTTTCAAGGTCCTGTCTGCTCAGACAGGCAAATGGTCCTAATTGGTTTGTGTAAGGGAAAAATTGTCTCGAACTTTTATAAACATGAGGGACAACCTTCGGGCACAGTTTATTACTAGAACAAATTCTTGCTTTCATGATATAATTCTACTGTGTATTCTCATGTGATTATTTAAACCTCAGAGCTTCAGCTTAGCCTCTGAAAACCCACTTGCCACAGCTGTCATTTTTATTCCTTTCTTCTTGGGAAAACAGAAAGCAGCAGCCTTAAATTCATTTCATTTTCACACTGATGCTTTTTTACTTTTCTCTTGTCATAGTAGAAACAGAATGTCTTTTCTTAGATGGATCTTTAGATTTGTGCACTTTTCCACCCTCAAAATTGTCTCTCCATCCTTCCTTCTATGTACTATATACTCAATTTTGCCTCTGTACAAGCTATCTCCTGTACCATTTTCTTTAAAGATGTACATACCTCTTAACTTTTCAAACTTAGTAAACTCTGAAAAACAAGTAATTCCTTTCCTCTGTCTCCTTTGATGGTGCCATATTAACTGTACTTAATACAGCTTCTTGAAAGGAAGGTTTTCAAGGTCTCTGTTCTATGTAGTTCAAATCTCAACCATGTCCATCTATCCCTAATTTTCAACCCATTGAAAATTCCTCAAAGTGAAGAGGCTCGTAGTCAGTCCACGGCCCAACTATGTTTTGCAACCAGTATGACAATGATGTCACTGTTTGGAACCCTCAGGGCACAATTCATCAAATTGAATATGCAATGGAAGCTGTTAAACAAGGTTCTACTACAGTTGGTCTGAAACCAAAAACCCATTCAGTACTGGTTGTATTGAAGAGGGCACGCTGAGAGCTTGCAGCTCACTGGAAAAAAATTCTCCATGTTGACAACCGTATCAGTATTTCTATTGTGGGACTTACTGCTGATGCTAGACTCTTAAGTAATTTTATGCAACAGGAGTGTTTGGATTCCAAATTCGTATTTGACAGATCACTTCCTGTGTCTCATCTTGTATCGCTGATTAATTGGAAGCAAGACCCATACACCTACACAGCGGTATGGCCTGAGACCATATGGCATTGGGTTGCTTATTGATGGTTATGATGATATGGGCCCTCACATTTTCTAGACCTATCCATCTGCTAACTATTTTGACTGCAGAACTACGTCTATTGGAGCTTGTTCTCAATCAGCTTGTACTTATTTGGAGAGACACATTTTATGGACAATTTATGACACATTTTAGAGACAATTTATGGAGTGCAATTTAAATGAACTGGTTAAACATGGTCTGCATGCCTCAAGAGAGACTCTTCCTGCAGAGCAGGACCGGACCACTAAGAATGTTTCCATTGGAATTATTGGTAAAGATTTGGAATTCACAATCTATGATGATGATGATGTGTCTCCGTTCCTGGAAGGTCTTGAAGAAAGACCACAGAGAAAGGCACAGCCTGCACAACCTGCTGACGAACCTACAGAAAAAGCTGATGAACCAATGGAACATATATAAACTAGTCTCTGTGTGTTATCACCAGATATGTAAGAATGCAGGAGCACACGCTGATGACAGTAATCTATACTATGAACCAACAGATGCAGAGTGCGGAATGGTATGTTTTAGGAATCAGTTCAGATATGATTTTCCAGCCAACCTCCCTGAAACCATGTAATGAAGTGTAGTTTTCTTTAAGGGGGTCTGTATAATCATTTTCTAAAAAGCATAGGTATATCAATTTTTTATATGAAGAAAGTAGTGTCTTTCCAGTTTTAAAGACAACTGTGAAATAAAACTGTCTCACTTCAAAAAAAAAGAAGAAAGAAAATTCCTCAAACAGATCATTTTTGAAAACTGTAACTTGGGGCTCAGTAAATACGGGGTATTTTGCTCATCCACTGTAGGTTGTTTCCAAACACCTAACCTGACTACTGCTTGATAATGCTTCTATCTTTCTAAATATCTTTCACATTCATTGGTTATTGGTTGTAAATAATATAACTAGGGACATAGTACATTCTCATTTTATCCCTTACCTGGTTAATTACAACAGTTTCTTATTTTAATTTGCTTGTTTTTATCATTTCATGCTATTCTATGATTTTTTTATACTCCAGAACAAGTTTTATAAGTACATATTTTTATGTTATACTCCTGTATAAAATAGTTCAATTCAATTTAAGCAAACTTGCAATTCTTATGAATTTACAGGATCAATGAATATCATCATGTATAAGTAGAGTAGAACAAAATTTATAAATGCTATTTGGAACCGGCATTGTATAGATAGTGTGATTTTAAAATTTCTTCAAGTATCAATGTTAATGAATTAACTATATCTTAACATATAGAAGAAAATTAATATTTTTATTTATCTATGATGTTTAAGTAAGCAATGATTTCATAGTGTACAGTATTTTCTTGCAATTTAGAAGTGAAATTCTTAGGATAGTATCAGAGTGAGTTCTTCAATTGAGAATCTATCTTTCTCAGCCAGGCATGATGGTGCACACCTGTAATCTCAACAATCTCAATCTCTGGTGATGAGATAGGATCATCATTGCAAATTTGAGGCCAGCCTGGTTCAGAGTGAGTTCAAGGGCAGCCTAAATTGAAACCCTGTTTCAAAAAAAAAAAGATCAACAATCTAAAGGCATGGACCTTGACAAAGTGCCTGAAATATATATTTATTTTGATTTTATTGCATTTGGATTCATCCAGGTTCAGAATTTATGTAAATATTTCAGTTAATCAAGATTGACAATTATAAATTTAAAAACAATAGGAATCCTTTTTAAGAGCAAGTATTAATGGATAGAGAATTTGGAATGATAACAGCATTAAGTTGAAGGTAACATGTTAAAACAAGAGGCACATAGCTGTGCTTTGGTAAAGATCAGGATACCTGATTCTCCACCTCCATAGGTTTAGAATGTCAAGATTCAACCAACTACAGGCTCACAATATTTGAAAAACTGCATCTGTACCAAACATGTATGGGCCTTTTTCTGTATTTACTGCATAGCAAGTATGATATAACATCTAAATTCATAATGTACAAACTTAGTTATTATTTATAGGGAATCTAAAGATGTTGTATAGAATATAAGTGAATCACCCTAGGCTATATGCAATTACTATGTCATTTTTAAATAAGGAACTTGAGCATCTGCAGATTTTAGTATTCACAGGAGGTCCAGGAACCAATCTATTGTAGGATGACTTTATTTATTTTTAACAGTTTCAATAAGCATTTTATTGTCAAGCTATTTAATTCATTTTTCGTCTTTAAGTGGAGTATATGCTTCTTTAGCTCTCAAACATATAAAGAAAATAGAGAGCCTAAGAAAAAAAATTCTGGATTTCCAAACAGACAAGAGACCATTATCAAATAGAAATTCTTCTGTTTGCCCCATAGTTCCCTTACAGTATTATGTACTATGGATATAATTTATCCAAAACAGAACCACTGACAGAGTATTCTACTTGATGTTTAGTTTTAAAATAAAAATTTAACTTAAAAATACATATTGTAAATTATGAATGCTTAATAGAACTGATAACATTTTAAAAGCATCAAATTTGATACTTAGAATTAATCATTAACTATGTTTATACTTTTATGGAAAGCAGAGGGCTGTATGGCGGTCAAGTGTGGAAGTTTTGTTAATATGTCTTTGTCAAAGAGGTAACTATGAGTCTAAAATGATAGATTTTAAAGTTATGTGCTAAAGATTATGTGAAAATCACCAAAAAAAGGCTTGTATTTTTGGACTGTTCAATTATTGAGGTTCCCATCAACTTGCTAGGCATTCTGGTGTATAGTTCCACACATACAGAAACAGAATTCTTTTATTATAGCAAATCTTAATGTCTCAGACTTCAGGGTACTATTTTAGGTACTATTCAGGGTACTATTTTCAGGGTACTATTTAATAATGAATTGATAGTTTTATATATACACATAGCCACCCACATCACTAGACTCAGAAAATTTAACCACTTAGCAAATGATTCACTTTATAAGTGCACACACACTAACACACATAATTTATGATAAAATATTATGGACTGAGAAGCTTAAATCACAGAAAGTTCCCATGATTGTACATTAGGACCTCCACAATGGGTCCCAACCTCCTTCTAGGTGTTATGGCACATGGAGAAAACAAAAGAGGAAGAGACATAATGATAGTGCAGCAGGGAACTGGGATGACCACTTGTTTATGGGAAACAAAAAAAAAGATGATAAGGCAGCCAGAACCTCTGTATTTATTGATTATCTCTGTGTCAGGGACAATGGTGAGGGGTAGTGGTATTTGTGGGAAGAGAAAAGGAGACTATTGTAAACTAGTAAGAAGAGCAAAGCATTCATCCGTGGATTAGACGAGGGGCCATAAAAAATCTGTAGTTTCTCTAGATGTCTTATCATCCTCAGCAGGTCTTACCTTGCCCTGTGAGCACCATCATACCACTAGCCACAGAACTTCCACTAATATCAAAAGAAAACAGAGTTACAATGTAGCTAAAGGGCAGGAGAAGGTCAGCTGTGGACATCTTCTAAACTCAATTTATAATCTGTGGTCTGCAACAGCTGTAGAGGCTAGAAAGTTAAAGATCAGTGAGTCAGCAATTACGAGGTTCTGGTGAGAGATTTCCTCTGGCCTGGGAATGATGGTTCTCTGGGGCCTCACACAGTAGAGAGAGAGAGAGAGAGAGAGAGAGAGAGAGAGAGAGAGAGAGAGAGAGGAAAGTATATTTTCTTATAAAGCCTCTGACGTCTTCAATAGGGCTCCACCATCATGACTGAATGGAACTGTAATTACGTCCCAAGTGCCTGAGTTCCTAATATGATGGAAATGGACTTTAAGATTTTAACCTATGAATTTAGGGTGGGACACATCAGTCCATAGCTACACACACACACACATAGTGATCATATGTTATGTTTAGAAAAGGTAGTTCATCTTCACTTCTTTCCCAAACATCGCTAATTTAAAATTCAATTTGTCTCTTCAGTCAATGGGTGGGAGAAAAATTCATAATTCAGACTTTTATTTCTTCAAAGTTTTAGAAGAGATATTTTTGGAAACCTGACTTTTAAAATTCTTTTTGGATGTAAGTTCTAGGATGTAAGTTTGCTGGAATGTATCTTAAGGCTACAAAATTTGAGCTACCTTCTTGGTTTCTTTCACAAGTGAAAGAAGACTTGGAAACAAACTCTGTGTTAGGATGTGCACACATGCATGTGCTGTATGTGCATGTGTGTGTGTGTGTGTGTGTCTTGTGTTTTCTTTGCTTTAAAACCAATAACTTCTAGATTACTTCAAAAACCAGTACTATTTTTTTTCTATACCCAAGAGATGCTAACAACTAGAGAAAAGGAAATCTGGCCCACACTTATTTCCCTGAGGATAAAGAGTGATTTGGGTTCAGGAAGAAATTTAGAAAGCAGTTATTCTGTGATGGTATAACACTACTTTTGCTTTTATGCTCTAGGCCTTGCTTACCTACTTGCCAAAGTGTCCCATGCTGTGGGTAGTGCACACCTGTAACTACAGCCTCAAGAGGGTGGACAGGTGCATCTCTGTGAGTTCAAGCCCAGCCTGAACCACACAATGAGACCTTGTCTCACCCTCCCTGCAAAGCATCCAATAAAAATACAATCCCAAAGAAGTTGCTTCACATGAATTCTTCCCCAGTTCCTAAACATGTGTCCTTTCTTAAAGACTGCACTTTTCTGCTAATTTGTTTTAAAAATAAAATGTAACTAAAAGACTCCCCAGAGCCTTGAAGACAGAGTCCCACACTGATGAAGTGAAGTGGGAGTGAAGAGCTGTTAGAACGCACAGCCCTGGCTTCCCAAGCTTTCTCAGAATCCCCTTTGAACCACAAGCCTTTTGGCTTTTTGACTGATCACTCTGAGCAGCTTTCGAGATGGCTATCCCTCAGTGAAGTCAGACTCTCCTCTTCATAGACTGGGTCACGTGTATATCAGCAGGCTTGTTAAAGCTCAAAGCGAGGTGACAGCTGCCAACCTCACTAAGCAGAGATTTCATTTTCATTACTAGTAGGTGAACTGTTCCATGGGTCTCTTATTAAGGTCAGTTTGATTCAATAGCCTGTAACCTCTTCGAAGACAGTGTGCTTTCTTTCTATTTTTTTTTCTTTTCTTTTTTTATTTCTATTATCTGTTAACCAGGTAAGTGCCACAAGCCAGCATTACTGGTTGTAGATATGACTTTATTCAGTGTAATCCTTATATATTTTTATGTATTTTAAAATTAAAACTATGGTATTAATAATCATATCTGGGTTTTCTGGACTATAGAAAATATGTACTATCATCTATGAATAATTCTAGTAATTTGGACACATTAAACGAGGAATAATGAAAATTTTTCCCAAACAACTTTATTTCCTTTCATAATGCATTATATATGTGAAAATAACAAAATATCCACAATAGATGGCATGGAGGAGAATGTATTCTACCCCCAGCTGTTCTTTTTTTAATGAGATTAAGATTTATTAAGAAGGGAGGCAAAGCTCGGAGTTATGAAAATAATAACCTAAAAAACTAGAAATAGGAGAACATGTAGAGTTTAGGAAGGTCCTAAATGCAGAGGGGTCTGCTATGATAATTTTCACTATGTAAAAATTACATTCAAATTCCTTTTCATTTTTATCAGAAAAGATTCAGCTTTCCAATGATTGCAAGGATTTTCATTCAGGAAAAGAGAGGATTGTTTGAAAAGACAAAAAGAACCAAAAACAATATGTTGTATTTATCTTGTCACATAAATTGAAGTACTTCTTAATTTTGTGATATTTTCAATAACTTCCAGAGACAGAATCATGTATTGTTTCTTCCAATCAGCCATAATTACACTGAATTTTAAAGCAAATTAAATCCATCCTGCTTTCTAAACATTTTTTAAAATTATCAGTAATTTGTTCTAAGTTACAGAGAGAATTTTTGGTACTCTTAAAATCATTCTACATTCTATATTTGTTTGCTGAGTAGTTAGAAGAAATAAATTTGAAAGGTCAAAGCTAAGCTTTGCTTTCCTCAGGTTTTTTTTTTCCCATACAGTACATATGAGATACATGAGAAAAGAATTATAGATATAAGCAAAAATTTGGCGGTCAGAAGTAAATATTTTAGAGTTACAATAAAATTGGCTATTAATTCATTCTAATGTTGGGAGGACAGGTTATATAAACTTTGTGATATTTAAGTTTGTTGTGCAGAAAGTGAAAAGTAAAAAAGACCTAGAGTACTGTGTTGAAGATGATATAAAATAATTATACTTATTCTCAGTTTTAGCTACTAGTCATTGTCATGTCATTGTCATGAATTTAAATATAGTCTTATCTCTTCAAGCTTCAAATTTATTCAAATTTTTTTTATTTAAAAGAGAAAATAAAACAAAATTTTAAAACATGGTGATTAGGGTAACAATGGAATATTGCTATCTTCAAATCAGGCAGAGTATAAGACATGTGCATTTACTCATTCAAATAGTACTAGACAAACCTTTCTCTTCATTGAGCTCAGAGAAATCAGTAGTATAACTATCTTAACTCTCATTTATGTGTATAATTTCTTTTAGCTTCTCACACTAGTGAGACTATAAGATGTTTTGTCATATGTGTCTGATTTATTTCACTTATGAGTATGATCTCAAATTGTATCTATTTACCTATAGAAGTCTCAAACATCCTTTTTTAGGGCTGACTAGTAGTTCATTGTGTAAAAATACCACATCTTTTTTTTTATCAATTCCTCAGTTGATGGACATTTAGGTTGTTTTCAAGATCTAGCTATTACAAATTGTGCTGCTATAAACATGGGTTCACATTTATCACTGTGGTATAATGTTTTTAACTCTTCTGGGAAGATATACAGAAGAAGAATATCTGGGAGAAATGGGACCTCCAATCCTAGTTTTTAGATGAATCTTTACACTTATTTCCATAGTGGTTGCACCAGTCTGCACCCCCACCAACAGTGGAGAAGAGTTCCTTTTTCCCCACAGCCCCTCCGGCATTTGTAATTACTTGGTTTCTTGGTAATAGCCATTCTTTTGTGGGGTGAGGTGGAATATCAGTGTTGTTTAATTTGGATCTCTAGAATGACCAGTGATTTTGAACATTTTTTTCATGTATTTATTTGCTGTTTGTATTTATTCATCTGAGAAGTTTTTATTCATCTCAGCTGTCCATTTTGGATTGGATGTTTAAATTTGGGAGGACTGATTTTTTTTTTTTAGTTCTTTATATGTTCTTGATTGTAATCCTTCATCTGAGACACAGATGGCAAACATTTTCTCCCACATTGTGGGTTCTGTCTTCACTCTGTTGGTGGCTTATCTTGCTGTGATTCTATTGCTTTTTAATAATAGGAGATTACAGTTGTTGATTCTCTGTGATAGTTCCTGTGTAATTGGGGTTTTGTTCATAAAGTCTTTGCCTACACCAACATCTCAATGAGTTGTAGCTACTTTATCTTCCAGCAGATTTATTGTTTATGTTTTATTATTTAGATCTTTGATCTATTCCAAATTTAGTATACTGCATGGTGAAAGATATGGATCCAACTTTAATCTTCAGCATGTACAGGGCCAGTTTCTCCAACAGCATTTATTAAAGAGGCTATCTTTTTTCCAGTGAATATGTTTAGCACCTTTGTCAAAGGTAAGCTCAGTGTGTCTAGAGTTGTTCCTGCATTTTCTAATCTGTTCCACTGATCTTCAGGTCTGTTTTTTTTGCCAGTACCATGCTGTTTTTCTCACAGTAACTCTATAGTATAATTTCAAGTCAGAGATTGTGACACCTGTCCTCATTAAGCGTGCTCCCTGTTTTGGACACCATCTCTGTAGAAATCTGAGAAATTATTTCTGATTTCATTTTTTCCAGAACCTTTTCCAATTGCTTTGTGGTTACCACTTCAGAAAGGCCCAGTGGGAGGCTTTCAGATTGTCTCACCTCACTACCTACTGGATTTGCCTTTGGCAAACTGGATGTTGGGGTTACATTTTAAGTGTCCACTCATTTTCTTTCATTTCTTTTTTGTTTTGTTTCATTTAATTCCTACCATGATGCTTGTAAATTGTTTATCATGGGTTGCTTTATTGCTAGTATTTAGGACCCTTAGGTGATGACTGTTTCTCTGAGGTATCTTCCAGGTGTAGCTGGCTTTTGGGTTTTGAGTCTGTTGGAAGATCTTACCTCTTTAGTTTGTTGGAGATGAGAAGTTGTCTGTTTGGCCCCATCCCTGGTTCTTTGTCACTGTGCCACAGTATTTTCCATGGCCCTTAATCAGTATCAGTCATGGGATACTAGGACCAACAGTTATTTAGAACAATGATGTCAATTTTTGCCAAAATGGTACCAATAAGCATCAAATACAACCCAGAAAATATGAAACTGAGCTAACCTTAATTTGTACTTTTAACCATATGAACTAGATTTGTGGTTATGTAGCAAAATCTAAAACAAACCAGAAAATTATATGCAGCATACAGTGATATGTCAATTGATGTCAATTTTGCCCTCATGGGTTAAAATTTAAAATAGTTTAAGGAGCAAATAGAAATTGGAATAAGAGGAGATTAGAAGGTTAGAGGACCAAGGAGGATCATGCTAACTCTGGAAAACTTGTGTAGAAGACTGAAGGAAGAGAGGGAAAGAACAAAGGAAAAGAGGGAAAGAACAAAACTGAAAATCAAAACCAAACATAGAAGAGGTGGGAGAAGACAGAAAAAAATAAAAGAAAAATAAAAAAATAGTCCAATTCCAGGTTTATTTCTGCTTTCACTATCTGGGACCTCCTGTAAGGAGTCCTGATCCATGCTGATATATCCCAGCAAGCCAGCAGTAGCTTTTTGGTGGGGTAGTGGGTAATCTCAATAAGCCTACACTCTCTGATGGTAATCAGTCAGATGCATTAGTCTTGCTGCCTTCTGAGGACCTTCCTTGGGTATTAGCCCTGTTGGAGCCACTAGATGGAGTCAGCTGCAGTTCTGAGCTCTGTTCTCAACTGCCCATCTCCAAAATGGCTCCAGGCCAATTGCTCTCTCACACAGCAAGACTGAGACCCTTGCACTCAATGCCAGTCAGTACAGCCTTTCATGTCTGCTGCTCTTCTGCACTGCTGCCTCTCTTTGTAGAGGCTTCTGGGGTCACCAATCAACATTGTGACCAAGGCCATACATCCTCAGGTTCAAACCACTTCTCTTGCACAGTGAGTCCCATCTCAAGGAGAAGGCACTACCAACTACCTCCTTGTTTGTTGAAGTTTCTCTCTTCAATCTTTCCTTGGGCTTCAATTCACACTTCAGATTCTTCCTGCGTCAAGGGCACCCACTTTCCTTCTTGTCTCCCTCACATTACTATATTCCAGTGTCTGAATGGTGACTTTCAGAGAAGCACTTCGTGTGCTGCTTAGCACTCCACCATCTTGGACCCTCTCCCAAAATGTAATATTTTGAATGAGAAGGATTCGGTGATTATTACAGTGAAAAGCAACTTTAATATATCAAGAGCTGTTTAAATTGAAATGCTTATTCAGTCTAGGATTTTTAATGGAAAAAAATTAATAACAAAGTAATAAGAGAATAACAAAAGTTAATATGTTGCATGTTGTTATCTTTAAAGTAAGGTATGCAGAGTACAAGATAAGGGCATAAAAATTCCCCAAATGACATTAGCCCAAATCTTTCTTTTCAATGAACAGAGAACTTAGTAGTGTAACTAACTTGTTTTTTTTTCTTTCCTTTCCTTCCTTTCCCCCTTCTCCCATGCTAGTTCCTCTTTCCTTTTGAAAAATTTCTTTCCATTAGACAATATCTATTGTACATTTTAATTTCTCACACTAGGGAGATGATACAATGTTTATAAAGTGAGTCTCATTTATTTCATTTGTAAATATAGTCTTGAACTTCATCCATTTACCTATGAATGTCTCAAGTTTGTCATTATTTATGGCTGAGAAGTAGTCCATTGTATAAAATGGTCACATCTATTTTATCCATTACTCAGTTGATAAGCTTTAGGGTTGTTTCCAAAATTTAGCTAATATAAATTGTGCTGCTATAAACATGGGTGCACATATATTGCTGTATTTCAATGTTTTTAATTCTTCTGGGAAGATACCCAGAAGAGGAATAGGTGGATTGAATGTAATCTTTATTCCTAGTTTTCCAAAGAATCTTCATACTGATTGCCATAGTGGTTGCACTAGCCTACACTTGTACCAATAGTAGAGAAGGATTTCTATTTCCCCAGAGCCCCACCAGAATTTGTTATTGTTTGATTTCTTGATGATAGCCTTTTTTCTAGAGTGATACCAAATCTCAGTGCTGTAATTTGCATTCTTGAATGATCAGTGATGTTGAACATTTCAAATAAACAACCTAATGTTGAACCTCAAGCTTCTAGAAAAAGAAGAAATCAAACCTAAAGCTCGTATGAGAGGGGGAATTATAAAGATCAGAGAAGAAATTAGTGCAATTGAGACTAAGAAGACAATACAAAGAATTAATGAATTAAAGAGTTGTTTCTTTGAAAGATTAAATAAAAGTGATAAACACCTAGCCAACCCTATCTAAAAAAGGAAAGAAAATACTCTAATTCAAGCAATTAGGAATGAAAAGGGGGTAATCATAATATATCTTGAAGAAAAAAATGATAAATGGAAAACACTGAAGAAATGGACAGATTCTAGACACATGTAAACTGCCAAAACTAAATCAAGAAGATATAAAGATTCTAAATAACTATCTGGGACCTCCTGTAAGGTGTAACAGTGCATGGCGAGAGAGAAAGAAAAAGCAAGAGATAAAATGGCAGTTCAGCAGGAATTGGTATGCCCAGTTGTTCACCAGAAACAAAAAGTCAGGAGGCAGCCAGAACCTTGGCATTTATTGATTGAGGAGGGGATTATCTGATAATTCAGAGGGAGGAGGTTGTCTAATGCTAAGAAGGGTCTTGCCCTGGAGTGTTTTTAGTCTTAGTAGGTAGGAATGGAAATCCCCACTTGTAAAGAGATTGTGGGAAATCTCAAAGCTGATGCAGGCAATCTTAAACCTCCTTTTATATCTTAGGGAAGTATGCAAAACTAGCCTCTCTGAATATGTAGTCTCCAACAAATAATTAGTCTGGTTTTTGACTGAAAGAAAAACATACTATTATTTTGACCTAATTACATATTCATTTTTTTCAAAAGTGAGACATACATAAATGAGAACAATTACACTTTATTTTGTTTTGTTTTATTTTATTTTTTGGTACCTGGAATCAAATACTGTCTCACACCTGCCGTGGAGGTGCTGTGCCACTGAGCTACATTTCTGCCCCACCTTATTCTAAATTCTGTGTGTCACCCTAGAATGTCTGAAGTCATGGTGGTTCATTGTACAGATAATTAAGGTGAGTACAATTTTTTAAATAATCATAACCAGTTTTCCAGATAATAAGCAGCAATTATTTCATTGAATTTTAGAGATTCTCCTCGTTTTCCACAGGTAATATAAGAGTAACATTTGTAGTGTATTTACAAATATCACTAGTGATGATTAACTATTCAAAACAATAAAATATTGATTCATATTTCTATTTCCTTAATCTTCAGAAACTATTCTTTGGATCTGGTATAGCATGATAAATAATTTATTGAATAGTCTCATATTTACTAATATATTCTGAGCCTAGAATATTTTCATTTTAGGTATTCTCATTATTTTCCACTATTAGTTCTTTTTGCAAATGTAGAAAATTTCTGAGGGAAAATTTCTGAAATGAACGTCTGAATAATCATTGCAAAATGCTAATTTAAATAGCAAAATTTTATAAAACCTATCCATGCTGACAAAACCTACAGGCAAAAGAAATCCTAAAAATATAAAATTTATCAGTAAGAGTTATAAGTAAATTTTAATAAAAACATAAAATTGTTTTAGAGTCTAAATTTCTCACTAGAGCAATGATGCTAAGTACTCAGTAGAATTTGGGAATAATCTTATTCCTTTGAAAGTAATATATATTTACATATTTTTGGTAAAAATGCCCAAAGTAAATTGATTTTACATAAGCATATTAATTCTTGTATGTAGTCTGTCTTTGATTTAGAGTTTAAATGTACATTTAGATCAATAAAAGCAATAATATAACTCAATACACATGCTATCATAAGTTTAAAAATATTAATACAGAAAACAGAAAAATAGTATCACTCATATGATAGTGAATAATTTAAGAAAAATATCTTTGAAAACTTCAAACATGATTTTGTGAATTAAAAAATGAAATAATCAAAATAAAGTCCTTAATTATTGGAATCAGTACCAGACACACAAAAAGTAATGAAATGAAAAGAAAAGCAATAGAATTATATAATTTAAGTATCTAAAAGGAAGTGTGTTAATGAAAACCGAACACAGTATCAGAGACATGCCACTATTACAAAAAGTCATCAGAGTCTTAGAGAGACAGAAAATAAAATGATGAGGCTGAAAATTGTCAAATCATAATGACTTAAAACTTCCCAAATTGAAAAGAACATAAACATTTAGATTCAAAAATCCACATAAGCCCAAAATAATGTAACCCAAAATAATGTGAAAAAGAGTAAATTTCCAGGCCAGGGTGATTTTACCAGAGAATTCTACCAGGAATTTAAGGGAAATATATCTGTGACATTTTCCCCCCAAAATCTAGTAGAACATACACTCATATTTGTTTTGTGAAGCCATTATTACTGTGCTGTCAATACCTGAGGACTGCAAAGAAAAAGAAAATTAATGATTCATAGCTGAATATATAAGGATGAAATGTGGGCTTTATTCCAGGATTGCAGCACTGATTCATTATTTTAAAAAATGCAATGTACCATTTAAGAGGCTAAAGAAAAAAATCATACCTTCATACCAATAGAAAAATGTACACTTAAAGAAATTCAATATCAATTCATAATACAAGCTATGGGAAAAGTAAGAAAAGAAGGGGAGGTTTTTCAATCTCATAAATAACTTCAAAATCAAAGGGAACTTATTGGTTGATCATTAAAAACTGAATCCTACCCTTCCAATGATCATATGTAAAGTAGTGATGGACATTCTCCCGATTCTTACTAAAAATAGTGTTCAAAATTACTACTGCTGTAATAAGGAACTAACAGTGATGCACATTAGATTTATGTTGAAAGTTGTAAAATGTTGATGAAAACTATCAATGAATAGTGACAAAATAGACATTTTATATTTATAAACTGGAATATTCAATATAATAAAATTGTCAAATTTCTCCAAATCAATGTATTGAAACATAATCAAAAGGAAAGTCTCAGAAATATTTTGAATACACCCAGACAAAAATATTCAAAAATGTAAAATTTCATTTAGGTGTTGAAGGAACAATCTACCCAACTGCAAGATTCATTATATAACTATAGTAATAAAAGTGTTCAGTTTGTCAGAAGTTGAGATATACAGATAAGTGAAACAGAATAGAGAACCAGAAATAAGCCTCTACAGACACACTCAATTGATTTTTGCTTAGCAAATTAATGGAAGAAATATAATTTTTACAACAAATTGTACTGGAGAAATTAGACATTCATGGGCAAAAGGAACAGGAAAGTCTTCATTTTGTCTCACTCTTCAATAAATGGTTAACTGAAAAATGGGTCACTGATGTATAAAAACCTAACACTATCGGAGTTTTAGAAAAATGTATGGGAGAGAAATATATAGAAATGAAAGCTAAGAGATTTTTCATGGTTTTTTTGGGGGGAGAGGGACAGTAGAGTCAGGGTCTCCCTAACCAGTTCATGTTGGTCCTGAACTCACTGTGCAGTCCAGGCTGGCCTTGAAATCATGGTGATCTTCCTGCCTCAGCCTCCTGAATGCTTGGCTTTCAGGCATATGCCACCAAGAGGATACAGAGATAAGTACAGTTTCAGAGAAACTACAAAATGCATATCCAACTGAAGATAAATTACTTGAATATACAAAGAACTATCAAACTAAATAGCTTTTAAAATCCTATCAGATATGGTGAAGACATAAAAGCAATTTACTGATTTGGATACATGGATAAATAAGTACACAAAATTATTTAAAATTATTGTTTTAAGTATGTTCCTAATTAGGAAACATAAAAAAATAAAATCAGTGGATATGATGGTTTATGAATAACAGAAATAAAATAGAATAGCAAAATCTAGCAAGGATTCAGAAAACTCTAATTACTCATACATTGCTGATAAGAATGGAAAATACCACAATATGAGAAAATTAAATATCTTAATACCTGAATATACAATTAAACATACAACTCAGAAATTGAATTCCTTGATATCATTTCCAGAGAAACACATACTTGTGTCTATAAAAGTACTTGTGTACAAATACTTATAGCACTTTTATTTAAAAGAGACCATGCTGAACGTAACTTACAATAAATAAATTGTGCGATATTCATACCAGGAATCCCTACAATGCAATGAAAAGGAACAAATAGTGCTTTAACAATGAACACTGCTAGAGGGAAATGCATTGCTGACCCATATCTTGACTCCTTACTGCAATATTTTTTCCTAAGATGTCAAAACTTGGGGCAAACTTGAAGATACATGAAGATATTGATCATGCATTTCTTTTTTTTAAATTTTATTTAAAGTGAGGGCCGGGGATATAGCTCAGCAGCACAGTGCCTGCCTGGCAAGTGTGAGGTGTGAGTTCAATTCCTGGTGAAAAAAAAAAAACCCAGGCAGTAATATTTTATTTAAAGAGAAAAAAAAAACAGAATAAAGGGTAGCAACAATACAGAATTCCAAGGAAAAAAGGAAAAGAACAACAACAACAAAAAAAAAACCTAAGAAATTATTACTTGACAAATTACATACTGACTTCTTGGAAATAGCTGTTCAAATTACAAAGTTAAAACATGTAAAGTAGACATTCAAACAGTGAGACTGTTAACAGTTCTGCTCCATGATCTGATAAAAACAGCAATATGGTCATCCATCTTACACACTCAAATATACATGCAATTGTATCAAAAGGGTAACATTAAACACAACAAAACAGAACAAAGCGGATCACAAGAAAGCAATGTAAGAGACATAAATTTCAAAACTAGACAATCGGAGATATTCACTCTCTATTGTATTGACTCTTGTTTTCTTCCAAATAGTTTTCCATATTGTCACATACAGGGAATTCACATGAAACAACCTAGTATGGAATTGATCTGAGCAGGACGAGGAGGACATTTCAGGTGTTCAAGACCAGACAATAGGGAAGCCAAGAATGGCTGTCATAGTGTCTCTCATTCTCCTCAAAACAGCTGTCCATACCTTAATGTGTGTTGAACTTAAACAAGTCAAAGCAAGCTAAAATCACTTTGAACAAAAAGTGATAGTTTTGCTGGACTTCACATCATGACATTATGGAATCAGCACTGGGTACTGTAGTGACTCTTTTTCTTCAAAGTAGTTGTTCAATTCAACATGTGTTATATAGTTGGTTCTCGTAAACTGTTTATAAGCTCTGCACATGCATGAGTCTCTACATGTATATCTATCATTTCTGTATTAGTGGAAAAAACAAAAAAAAGAAAGATAAAACAAAACAATTCCTAGAAAAGCATGAAGCAAAAAAGTCATATAAAACCACAATACAAGGAGATCTACAATGGTTACCATGATTTCTCAGCAGTATATAACAACATCAATAAAAACGAAGCATTGGAGACATTATAAGACTTCAAAAGCAAGTAATAACCAAACCAGAGTGGGTATCTTAGTGAATCTTGTGATCTTCAGTGTAGTTGCCTATACTCTTAGACTTGATGCTATCAATCATAACAGATTTAAATAAAATCAGTCAATACAAAGTAGCACTCTAACAAACCAGAGTCAAATAAATCAGTCATAATAAGACAGTATAAGTTGTAGAACAAAAGAAGCATGGTAGGACTTCTAAGAAGGATGATATTAAATCAGCAATAGCTATCCTAATGTTTTGTTTTCTTCAAAACAGCTGTTCATATCATCATGCATGATATAGTCAAACAAAACAGAATAAAACAGAATGATTTGTTCTACAACCATTCGTTCTACCTCTCACATTGTGTCTTATTGGAATTTGAATAGTTTAAACAAAATTTTTTAAACAAAACTTTTTTTAATCAAAAATGAGATATTATAGTACCCATTGATCATTTTCCGTTATTCGGTTCAGAAAGCCCTGTAATTCTTTCACTCTATGCATGGCTTTATACTATTGTGTTATGTTTGATATTATTGTATTTGAAACTATGCTCAACTATAGCAGAGTAAGAGATATGGTGTTAGCTACTGTTGATGTCCAGTTGTCTTAATGTAAAGTACTGTGTTGCCTATGTTGTCCTGTTCTGAT
>PVJX010010741.1:0-34353 GCA_004027295.1 Dolichotis patagonum
TTGTCTGCGCAGACACCTCAGCGAAGCCTTTTAGTTGAAATCACTTTCTGATGCATCTTGTCCGCCCCACTCAGAAGGTAATTTTGCTTTGGAAAAAACCTATGACCCTGTTGTTCTGTTGCAGTTAAGGCCGGCATGGAGGTCTCTGCAGTTCGGCTCCCACTGTGCTGCGGCAGGTAGGGAGTCAGCATACGTTTGAAGTGCCTCGCTGCTGGTGTTTCCTTGCCTGGGAACCAAACAGTGATTACCAAGTGCATGGAGGACCATAATGAGGAATGAACTGTTCTTATCTTCATGGAGATTCACATTAGCTATAACTGGGTAAAACCAGTAGACACTGCTGATGGTCTTGTTCCTGCAGCCCCTGCCTGGCCACCCCCCATGGGCACCCGGGTTGCAGGACCACCCTCGCCGAAGATCTTCCCCTCCCCCCCACAGGTCAGACAGCAGGATCTCAGGTAAGTCTGAGGGCCCCTCTCTGGGAGAACAAGCATTCTGGGAATCCACTTGCTCTCCAAGACAAAAGTGGCTTTTCCAATTCACCCCTTAATCCAGACAGGACGTGTGTGACGTGCGGTTTGTGTGGTAAAGACACAAGGTGCGCCGTGCTGGAGGCAGAGCCAGGGGAAGGGAGTGGGCCTGAGTCCTGCCCTTCCACCACCTCTCTCCTGCAACCCTGCAGACTGGAACGCGCGGCACACACCCTGAGCTGGTGGTGAGTGCAGGTGTGGCTCATAGGAAGGCGAACACACCAAGGCTTGTGTGAAACACCAGCTGCTCACGCTGAGTATGCCAAAGGTTCCCAAAGGCAAGGGTCCCCAACTGTTTGGGGCAGCAGGGACCATTTTCTGGAACACAATTTTTCCACAGTGAAAGGGAAAGATTTCAGGAGGATCTGAATATATTGCATTTACCGTGCATGTTATTTCTACTGTTAGTGCTTTGCAATAGGCAAAGTGCAATCTGGGTCCCTGGCATGCACGGTTCACAGCAGGTTCCCTCTCCGTGTGTCAGGTGGCAGTGGCTCCTTCCCTCCTGCTGCCTACACAGGCCCTAACCCACCACAGTCCGATATGCTCCGGGGCCTGGGCCCCTGCACCGTGCCTCAGGGCTCCGGCCCCAGCTGCGTGACCTGTCACACCCCGGTCTGTACCCTCAAGCTGCAGCTCCCTCACAGAGGAGAAACGCAAGTGCGCGGACTCCCCGGATTCCGCAGGCGCTGCAGTTAGTCAGGGCTGAAAAGTCTGCTGGTGCCGAAGGGGCTCATCCCCTCCTGCCTGCAGCTCAGCGATTCCCGCTGGCTCCCGAAGGCCATGGGGCACTGCGAGCCACTCTTCTTCCTGGGCGCCTACCATCTTCAGCAGCGCGACGAGGTGCCGTCGATCTTCTTTCTCCAAACGGCTGAGGCTGTGTGCACACGAAGGTCCGAGTCCTGGGTGACGGAAAGAACGTGGGGAGAGAGCCACAGCCCCAGCCTCAGGGTTGCTTGGGGCCCTGTCGCAGCAAAGGCCATTTGCGAGGCACTGCAGAATCCCTGCTCCTGCTCGGGGAGGGAGACAGAGGAATTACTAGGGAAGGAGGAATTGTTTAAATGGCATTGTTCGCCCGCATATTGGGAATTGACACCATCATCTGTGCCCACGCTGGCGCCCTGCTGAGACGCGTGCTGAGCTCTGCGGAGGTAGTTTCCGGAAACTTCCTCAGCTGGTGGCTGAGCTCGTTCTCTCAACAGTTTCGGCAAGTCTTATCTTGGCTGCAAATTTTTTTATGATTTTACTTGGTTTAAAAATATTCCAGAGAATATGTTACGAAGAAAGTAAAAGTCCGCCCTGGATCCCCAGGACTTTCCCTTTGCTGTGCTGCCCCTGACCCATGTTCGGGTGCCTCTGCCCTTCTAACTGCAGACACGATCGCCAGCCCTTGGTGTATTTGCGTTAGAACTTACGTGGCGTTGTGCATTTATGCTGGAGTTCGCTCTCTGGGTAAATATTCCCTAAGTGAGAAATCCTCAGGCACAGCGACCCAGGCTTTCATGGATATTAGGTAACAGGACCGTGGTACAGCAGAGCAACACCAAGGGACTTTGTGAGAAGTCGTTTATACAAATATTTGGAAACTCATGTGAAATGCAGTACTATCGTTAGGATCTAAACTCGTGACCTCGACTTACGCTTAGCCAGTCACAGACAAACTGCTGAAAGTACAACTTCAGGCATTGCTCGGAAGGGGCTGGGCTCAGTTTCCCTGTTTTGTACCAAGCCAAATCAAGGGGAGTGGAGAAATGAAGGCTTTTCCTCACCAGGAATATTCTCTCCCTCTCCCCCTCTCTCTCCCTCTGAGGCAGAAAGGCAGCAGCTAAGGCGGTGATGCTTTCGCAGAAGCACTTGATTTTGTCCCAGATGTCTTCCTCCCTTTTCTCTGTCATCTCTCTTTCCTGCCCTTCTCCTTTCTCTCTCCCTTTCTGCCTCTGCTCTCTTGTCCACGCTCACTGCCCCGCACCTCCGGGAGTCCTCCGCAGCATTCTCTCGGGAGGGTGGAATAATGCTTTGTGTATTCAAAACATCTCTCTTTTTTACCATAAAAGCCAAGTCTCCAGATGGCTTCTCATTTATCTTTTCCTCACCATGAATGTTTTCTTGGTTGCAAAAATTAATGTTTACGTTTTGGGTTGCCTTGTTCCAAGCAACCCAGCTGAGGGGACAGCTTCAGTTTTCCAGCTTTTCAGCACCTCTGAGTTTTTTAAAGTGTATCATCTTGTATTTTCTTTGGACTTTGTAGCCCATGTCTTATCAGGAAAATATGAATTTAGCTTGGATTTAAATTTGAAAAAAAATAAGCAAACCCTCGTCTCCTCCTGTTTAGTCAGTGTGTTTTGCTTTCATTGGTTGATCTGATTCTCATGACACACGGGGCTTGTGCCCTGGCCTGCACGTATCCTGCTTAGGGCAGGAAGCCAGCTTCTCCCGAGCAGCACCTCCGCACCTGCCCTCCTCTGAGCACTGTTCCAGCTGTGTGATGCAACTGCACGGACACTGTATCCCTAACACCAGCGTTGCGCGTTTAGACGGAAGCAAGACCCAAGCCACAAGTTTAACACTCAGTTCCAAAAGGCAAGGAGCTCTTTACGTAAGGGTGAGGGGCGGCCACGGGGTTCACCTGCCACAAGCTGCAGACCAAGCACAAGGGCCCAGTTATCAGAAGAGAACAGAGTCTGCACCGTGGGGTCACCCAGATGGGCCAGGTGAGCTCCTCTGCCAGCTAGTGCTGCGTCTCACCAGGACAACATCCCTGCCACCCGCAGCCTAAGAAGGAAGAGCTTATGTCAGCTCAGCGTTTCCGAGGGTTCACACCGTGGTCAGCTGGCTCTGAGGCAGAAGTGACCGGCAGCAGGGCCCAGGAGAAGACAGCTGCTCAGCCCACGACACCCAGGACACAGAAAGAGCCGGAAGGCAGAAAGGCCAGGCAGGTGCCGGGGACGCGCCTCCTCCGAGCCACACCTCCTCCGAGGCACGGTAGCTCTCCATGGAGGAATCCACTGATAGGCGTGGCATCCCAGGGTCCGACCACCTGCCTGAGTCCCACTTCTGAACACAGGGGACTTCTGGGGGGACTTTCTAGATCTAAACCATAATGACCTCTCTGTCTCCTTGTATTCTTGCTCAGTAGTTGTAAGTTTTGAAAAGAAAAACTAGAAGCATTGGAGAAATGAGACCAAAATGAGGGACCCTGGGCTCTGCCCCATGGGAGGAAAAGGCATGCTCATTAAGGACCTGGAAGTCAGAGCTGAAACTCGTAGCCCTGAGATCACTCCAAAGCTCTCACTGGCTAAGGATGTCAATGAGATGACCTTGAACTTCTGCAAGACAGGGTTCTTGCGGTGCTTGCAAAGAAGTCAGTGCATATAAACACAGACACGGTAATGCAGAGTCTTTCTCTCTGCCCTGGTCTACCTCAACTAATGACGTCATCCATGTCGGTGGGCCTGCGTGCATGTCACGCGTAGGGCAAGCCCCCGGGGAGCACCAGTGGTAAGAGAGGAGGACACACCATGTTCTGCCCCTGTTTGAAGGGCTGCCTAACCTCCGGGTGAGTAGAGCCAGAACTAAGAAGCTGACTCTTCTCATCGGGCACCCCTGAGGGTGCCAAGTGCAGTTGAGTCCAATCCCAGTGACTGTCGTCTCCATCTCAGGATTTCTCGGCGCCCAGGAGCCACTTCCCTGCCATGGGCCCCATAGATCACCGTGGCCCAACGAACCACAAAATCTGTTCCAGTGCTTCGCCATCATGGTTGATGGACTGTGAATGCAGAGAAGCAGAAAATAAACTCTGCGCCCGGCACTTAATCAAACAGTGGCTGAGCGGTGCAGTAAGTCTGTAACTGTCTCCCCTTCAGGATTTCAGTGCAGTGCTGTCTCCATAGAAAATCCAGCCACACTTGGACTCGGGGTAGGAATTTACCTGACAGCATCACCCAATTTTCTTCTCTCTTTGTTTCCTCGCTGCGCGGCAACAATTTACCTGAATGGGTTTCTCATATGTGTGTGCAACCAAATACACACTCACGCGTGGGCGCGTAACAAAAGCATCTTTTTTGGTAACAGGTATGAAGTTCTTCACTGAAATCTAGGGGTCCTTGAAATCCCACTGACCAAACAACTAAGCAATTTGGCAGCTCCTTCCTGAGACCACTGTGCCACCTGGACTTTTCCCAGAATGCTTTTGTCAAGCTCATCTCTTCTGTTCTCAAGGACAAGGCAGAGAAGGACTGAGGGGTGCTGACCACTGACGGGAGACCTGAGGGCTTCCGTCACTTGTTGGCCTGGTAGGTCCGTGCCCATCATGGGGTCAGTTTACTGGCTGTGTCATTTGCCTTGTTCCCCATGGACCTCTAGGGCCCAGATATGACAGTGCTTCATGGCTTCGACTTCTCAAGACAGCCTGACCTTGCTGAGTCAAGTTCAGAGGACTTCACAGCCTCAGCCACACTGTGGAGGATGCAGACTGCCCCCAGCATGGGGTCAGTGGATTCCAAGAGTGGACCACATGGCACACTCCCTCCTCCTGACTCCCCTGTCGTGTGGGCGCCGTCTCTGGTCCCTCCTCTTGTTCTGTCCAGAGACTGAGGGCACTCTTTTTCATCTCCTTCTGCCCGTTCTCTCAGGAAGACTCAGGACATCTCTATCCTTTGGCTATTTATCCACCTTCCAGCCATGATGTTTATAGTTCCAGAGACCTTTCAAGAGTGAGATTTGTCAGCCTCGTGGGGACAGTGAGTGGACACCTGCAAGACATTCTCAAGGAGCTTCCTGGGAAGCCAAGCCAGACCTTCTCCCAGGCACCTGCCTGTGGTTCTGGTTTTCAAAGTTAAGATTCAGTTCAGCAAGGCCTGCAAAGCCTCTGACTGCACACAGAGGCACACGCAGTATACGTTCATTCAGCGGATCAGCAAAGGCAGCCAACAGAGCAATGGGAAGGGATTCAGGCTGCTCAAACCTGTAGAGTGGGTCCCCACTGATACTAAGCTTATTGTCTTCTACTGTTAGTATTTCAACTATTAAATTTCATGTGCACATGTTTCTTTGCCTTTTTAAATTTGCCTGTCATGTTATTGAATTTCCCTGTCCACCTATACTTGCTTTCTTTAGCCATTCTAAAATTTCTCTCTTGCTTTCCATCAAATGCTGGGTTTATTTCTTGTTAGGAACAGCCACTGCCAGAACTATGAATGACGGTAGCCTCTTTAATATTTCTTATGATGGTCTGTGAACTTTGCAATGATTATGGGACTACAACTTAAGCCTCACAATGGATTTCCTGCATTGTGTACTACTTTATATGCAGACCAAGAGTTAGGGTGCATTGTCATAGGGTTAGTAAATTTGGTTCTTGATTCATTTCCAGTGGGATTTGAATGAAGAACATTTGAGGGCGCCATTCGTGAGAACACATAGCAAAATTGTAAGAATAGAATTATCTGTTAACCCAGAAATAAATTTTTGAAGCTATTTTTCTTTAAGGAAATAATTAGAGATATACAAAATATATAAGAATAAATATAACATTAAATTAACATTATACATGATATTGAAACATTGGAGACAGCCTAAATTTCATTAATGATAAAATTTTCAATTACATTGAGAGTCACAAAGTAGAATATGAAAGAATTACTAAAATTTTAGTATTGGAACAGTATTGAATGGTATGAAAATTACTTTATACTGAATGAAAATATAGTTCTTTGTGTACTTACTGTATTTGTGAAACATATACAGAAAAAAGCAACTGCGAGAAAATATATCAAACTACTAACAGTGTTTATTGCTAGGGATTATGTGATTATATGTTATTTTATTTTTCATGTTATTCTGTTTTATTCACCCATGTGAGGTGTGCTAGCAAAACATGTTGGGGATATTTACATTAAAACGTATTACAGGAAGACACAGTGCCACTAACTTTCCCCAAAATAGACCCTTTCATTTTGAACACACCCGTCCCATGGTCCTTGCCAGTTTCTGCAGCAGCTCCGGAGTCCTCTTTCTTGAGTGTCTTTAGTTGCACTGCCGTGCCTGCCTTGACTTCCTGAGTGGATTCAAAGTTTTTACCTTTCCTGATCATTCTGCCTTTGGGGAAGAGCGAGAATTACATGGTGCCAGATCTGGTGAACAAGGTGGATAAGGATGCCCTGTCCAGTTTTCAGTCACCCAGAAATAGCACCCACCACACTTTCATTGCCCCTCATAAGAGCTCTCAAGTATGTTTATAAATGTGAGTTTGATTTATTTCACGTATGAGTATGGTATTGTCTCCCTAGACAATAGAAAGTGCTCAAAAAGAAAGAACAACTGAGATAAGGGAAAGGAGAAAAGGAAGAAATGAAAAGATTAAATGCATGTAGATACACGTGTATAACTGTACGTATGTATATGTATGCAAGATAGATAGCTATAACTCTAATCTCTGTTAGTTCATCAAAAAGAACACTTTGTGCTGCCATTGTTTGATTTTATGATCATTTTTTGTGCCTAGATCTTGTAACCTGAACAACTACCTCTAAGACAACAGTATGCAATATATTAACTCGTGTTAATTTTCTACTATTTTTTAAAATTCGGTATCACTTCTATTCTTTTTCTGTTTTGCTTTTTAAAATAATAAAGACACTAAGGAAGATTCCTTAGATTCCTACATGTTGGCGTGCCATTGTGCAGTGTAGTGTTCTCAGCGCAGAATGAATCTGTCCACCTGGGGACACGGTGGCACCTGTAGACAGGTTTTATAGCCTCATACAGGGTAGGCCATGCTACCGGCATCTCATCTCAGGGGAATTCGAGCCCAGCAAAGCTCACCACGATAAAGGATGCCCTGGCTGGCAGCCAGAGTAAGCTGAGGCTGAAGATACTGGCATAGCACAGAGAGCAGGCTCAAGTCCTGATCGTGCCACTGAATGACAGTAGGACCCTGGGGCAGAGATAAGGTATCTGAGTCTCTGTAGTTGTGTTTACAACTTCTAATTGGTTCCACTAATCCACAGGTCTGTGTTTTTGCCAGTGCCATGCTGATTTTATCACAGTAGCTTTGTACTATAATTTCAGGTCTGGGATTGTAATGCCTCCTGCCTTGCCTTTGTTGTCCAGAATTGCCTTTACTATTCTAGGTCACTTAAAGTGAATTTTAAGATTGTTTCCTATAAATATGTGAGGTATGCAAATGGAATTTTGATCAGGATTACATTAAATCTATATAATAGTTTTGGAAGTGTGACCATTTTCACAGTGTTGGTTCTTCCTATCCATGAACAAAGGGTATCTTTCCATTTTCTGACATCCTATTCAATCTCCTTTTTCAGAGTACTATAATTTTCAATATATAGATCCTTTACTTCCTTAGTTAGATTGATTCCTAAGTATTTTATTTTTTTAGATGTTATTGTGAAGGGTGTGATTTCCCTAATTTCTCTTTCCATGAGTTTGTTATTTGGGTACAAGAAGGCTATCGATTTTTGAGTGTTGACTTTGTATCCAGATATGCTGTTGAATTTGCTTTGGTGGAATTTTTGGGCACTTCTATGTAGAGCATCACATCATCTGCAAATAATAATAATTGAACTTTATCCTTTCCTATCTTATTCCTTCTACTTCGCTGTCTTTCTAATTGCTCTGGCTAATGTTTCCAGGACTGTATTGAATAAGAGTGGTGACAGTGGACATCCTAAGGTGATACTTTCATCAGTCACTATCACAGTTAAGTTAATGAATAGCTTTGGGGAGATGCAGCTCCTTTGGGTGCTCTCCTGGGAGCCAAACAGCCACTTGTTTAAAGCCCTGTTTAAACAAGCTCCTTGCCCACCAGCAGGAAAAGCTCAGCTGGCCCTTCCGGGCTGCCTAGAGTCTTGTCATATTTTGTATTTCTACTTTAATCCCAAGCAAACACCTGCTAATGGATGTGAAGGTCTATATCTCCCTGTGTGGCTTGTTTCGGGGTCTTGCTTGAGGGTACTTCCTTGTCCCTGAGAGCTGCCTGGAGGTATGTGGGATATGAGCCAGCAGGAAGCGAGTTTGGAGGCTCTTGCTGGGTTAGTGGACTTCCTCAGATGCGGGTGGAGATGGAGAGGGCTCTTCTCAGTGTGGGCTTTCTAGAAGCTGTGGCATGGCCTCCTCAAGCCCTGTGGGACTTCAGCCCCGCAGTGTTTCCTGCCTTTCGGAATCCACCCCCATTGACCCCCACTGATGGCACTTCTTTCTGTAACATAGTTTCTCTCTATGTTCTCACTTATTTTACTCAAAGTTCTCTTTGATCCAGCCCCTGCATCGCTATCATGCTAAGGTTTCTAATCCACAGTTTATCGAGATTTCTCCAGTGCTCCTACAGTGTTTAGCTCATTGTTGGTGTGTCCCCCAACTCTGTCCAGCCTTCTGAACTCAACTTAATTCTTGCTTTTCATCCTTGACAGCTATTTCAGCAAGGACAGATACTTGGTGAATTACCTGGTTTCTGTTCTGCTGACCCATGTCTGAGGAGCAGGTTGGAAAATCCCTTATGTTGTACAGGTCCCTGTCTCAGCCCCCGTTGGCCTGAGGGGCAGTGAGTCCATGCACTTGGCTCCTGGGGCTCCTCTCTGTCTCTGCACTCCGCCTAGCTCTTGCCACACTGCCTGGTTGCCCTTACATTTCCTTCTCTGGTACCTGGAGGTGCCCCATTTTATCTTGCAGTTACCTGTGTGTTTATAGGGGAATGGCCTTTGTCATCCCATCATCCAAGTGTTCACCTAGAAAGTTCTCCACATAGGCGCAGCTATAACGCTGGATCTATAAATCTCCCATCTGATGCTGTAAACACAGAGGGGCCAACTGAGCTGGAGATTACTGTGGGCCGAAAACGCCAGGCTCACAGGAATGGTGGAGAGAAACTGGCACACAGTTCAGACAGACATCGAAGGTGATAGGAAATGGAGCGGTGACCCGGAACTAGATCATGGAAGCTCCCACAGAACACTAAAGCTCTTAGCTCACACACATAAGGATTTGGAGTGTAGATTTAAATGTGTAATTATGAGTAGATTCTAAGTGACTTTGGACTTGAGTTCAGGAGACTACATAGGGCATAGTTGAGATACTCTAAGAAAGAAATGAAACTAGTGCTGCTAGGAACACACTGGAGGGCAATGGTTCTTCCGCAGACTGACACTTTTACCACTGGTCAGCTGAGTCCCTTTGACATGGGGTGGAGAGGAGAATCGGGGATGACAAGGAGCAGCTGGGATGATGACCGGAGCAGGGTCTTGGGATGCTGGGGCCCATTCCCTGAGCAGGTCCAGTGGGTGTGTGCTGAGTTTCAGTGCCTTTGGGCTCTCGGTCACTCCGCCTGCTCTGCTTGCTGGGACAGCCCGGAACTCCTGTCTAGGGCCGGCTGTGCAGGTTTCAGGCAGCAGCCCGGCTGCGGGCGGCTTCAGGGAAGAAAGCAAAGCATGGCTCCCGATGTGCCCTCCACCCCTCACCTCACAGCCAGAAAGCCTGCTATTTCCCTAACCTTGTTATCTGCTACAGTCTTAAGACTGAAATCAAAACCTTCCCTTCTTCTTCCTCCTCCTTCCTCTTCTATCTCATCTAGCTCAGGTGTGTTTGAACATTATACAAATGACAGTTATTAAAAATCACCTCTGTTGAATTAATCAATGCTTCTATGTCCTTGAGTTGACCTGACCTCCATCCATCAAGGGCAGGGTCTTTGTCTGCCCACCACCTTCAGCAAGCAGGGCAGTGGGCAGCACTTGGCACAGGGCTCAGCAAGCATGTGTGGAAAGGAGAGGACCCGAACCCACTCTGTGTGCCCTGCCTCCTCCTCGCACAAGGATTGCTGCATGCACCGTGCCTCATAGTGGGCAGCCCTGGTATTGTTCCCACAAACACCTTCCCCATCATTTCTCTCCCCTACCCACTGCATGGGGCTGTTCCATTCCTCATCAATTTTCACTCAAATGTTCCTTGAAAATAACAGATGATTTCAAAGTGCAACGCAGAATGAAGAATATTCTGTTGGAACCTCTAAGGCAATTTCCACTTGGTGTGTTGCTTGATAGCATGAAACAGATGGAAAGAAAAGCTTCTTCATCGCCTCCTTATGGCGCACTGGAAATTAAAAGTTAGGAAGTTGTCGTAAGATGAGTTCTATAATTAAAAACAACTTGGGCTGATTGAACAGTTGGTTAAGCAATTCTTGAAGCTCCTTTTTGCATCATCAGAGACCAAGATGGAAGCTTCTCTGATTGTTAATTATTCTTTTTTATTGCAGTCACGACACTGAAGATTTTCTTTGTGATTTAGTCTTCTCTGTAATTCAGTGCTATGGTCCAGACACTTATTTCTGCCTTGCCGAAGATTTCCTTTCGAATCTCCCAACAGGAAGATCATCGCTGTTGTTCATTAACCCCTGAGAGTCTGAACTCCGCGTCGGAAGCGGCACCTCCGCCACTCCTGCCTTTAGTCTCCAAACCCTCAGCACTGCTTTTGGCCTTGGTTATCTGTCTGCTGAGATGACAGTGAAAGCTGCCTGAGATAACGCTGGAAAGGGGGAGAGTTTTACTTTAGCTCATGGTTGCAGAAGTTTCAGTCCACGGTCAGCAGGGTCCATTGTCTTTAGTTGTGTGGTGAGGCAGAGGCGTCATGGCAGAAAGGATTAGGAGAAAAGCAGTTCAACTTCTAGAAGTTGGGAAGTAGAAAGAGCAAGGGGAAGGGGGCGGGGACGACATATAGTCCCTGAGGGCATGTGCCGCTGATTCACACCCTGCAGCCAGCCCCCACTTCCTGTTTCTGTAACTTCGCAATAATGTTAGCGTAATGATTTCAGTACTGGAATAACCCATTGATGAAGGAGAAACCTGGTGATCCAACCCTCTCTGGGAATGGCCTCACACGCGAAGTGTGGGGCACCAATTTCCTGCCCTCACACAGGAAGTATGCTGTAATAACTTCCTGCCCTCACACAGGAAGTATTCTGTAATAACTTCCTACATTCACACAGGAAGTGGGCTGCACTAATTTCCTGCCCTCACACAGGAAGTGGGCTGCACTAATTTCCTGCCCTCACACAGGAAGTGGGCTGCACTAATTTCCTGCCCTCACACAGGAAGTATGCTGTAATAACTTCCTACCCTTGCATAGGAAGTGTCTGCCCTAATTTCCTACTCTGACACAGGAAGTGTACTGTAATAACTTCCTACCCTTGCACAGGAAATGGGCTGCACTAATTTCCAGATGTTTCACAACCCAATCAACTTGACAAGATTCACCTTCACATTCTTCCATTTATCACCATAGCAGCACCCTGGTGGAGTCCTCCACCACTTGTCAGGTTACCAGTACCATTTTTGTTCACCAAATAGTGCTCTTTCTGTTCTTCATGGAGTACTACAAGAATATCAAAAAGTATGCACACAAAAATCAAGGCCAGCATGGTGGCACATACCTGTAACGCCTGCACTGTGGGAGCCTGGTCAGAACTTCAATTTGGAGCCCCAAGTGGCTTAGAAAGAGTGTCTCAAAATAAAAACAAAAGAGGCTGTGGATATTCCTCAGTTTGAACGTCCTGGCTTTCATCCTCAATACTGCAAGGAAGGAAAAAAAATCAATTGTACCATTTCTATCCTTTTTTTGTTTTATTTTGTTTTTAAAATAAAAAAAAGAAAAATCAACTGTAATCATTTATCTACAAATATTCTGACGATTATTTTTGGAGGCATAACTGACTTTTGGACATAAATTTTTGAAAATGTGTTTAAACAAATTTTACTGTGAAGCTTTCTGCTATTACCCTGTAAGGCTCTCCTCCTATGCAAACACACTGTGAGAATGTAATTTAGCTGATGAATAGAAACTGCTCTGAAGATGTATGGAGGCTACTTAACCACCTCTTTAATAGTGGCTCTGGATGCTGATTAAAATGCTGTACCCTAACTGATGATGCTTTGATTATCTTGGCAAATGCATGTGTGTTTTTATCAGCATACATTCCAAGAAGAACACATCTTTAGGGAACAGATACTAAATATTAGAATGATCCTTCCTTTCCTTCATTTTGGTAGAAAAAATTTTCCTTATCAAGTTAATACAGTCACATATTAAGAAGGAAGAGCTGAACTGAAGAAAGGAAATTGTAAATGTTTTAAGACTTAGTTGATTTTTCTTAGAACCGGAAGTGGCAGTAAATCACGAAACCAAGCTTTGTGTCTACACAGGGTACTCAAAAGCACAGCTCTCTCCTCTCCATTTGCAACTTTGCCTGACCAGGGGTCACTGCCGCATGGAGCCCCTGCCAGCCAGGACTGCGCCAGTACACCGCGGGAGGTGAGGTGGGCACTGACTTAGACTCTGCATGGAGCGACCCAGAGAGACCACTGTGTTTACTTCCAAAGGCAGAAAGCACTGGGTTTTCTTATTCCAGATTGTCATCAAGTTGAGGTGAGGTCATTAGGATGGACATTGACGTGACTGATGTCCTTCTAAGGGTAGGCAAGAAACCCAGATGTAGACACAGCGTGCAGCCATACAAGGCCCAAGGGACATGAGTGACACTGCCAAAGTCAGGGACATCTGAAGTGGGAAGAGACGCCGGAGCCTGTTCGATGGACTGCGCAGAGTCGGTGCCCTGTCCCACCCCAACAGTGGGTGTCCTTCTGGCGTCCAGAACTGCCAGAGCATAAGCGTCCATTGTGGGGAGAGACTGGGCTGCAGCGCTTGGTTAAGGGTGCCCAGGAGCTGAGACAACGCCCAAGAACGCTACCCACAGAGGACAGCATCACAGACCGGGTGCCGTGCAAGGAAACTCACCTGGAAAAGCCCCTGGTCCAGTCTGCTGACCTGGCCCATAGGGCCTCACTCAGAAGCAATGGGGCCCTGTGCAGAGGGCAGCGTCCTGCTTCTGCTCAGCTGTACCCTCTACCCAGCCGTCCTCCACCCGGCCACTAGTGCAGGCCCCCGTGCGTGAGGAGCACGCACTTCCAGGGCACTCCTGCCACCTCCCCAGTGAGCACCATCGGTCACCTGAGGAACAATGACTTATCTCTGCTCCCAGTCACCAGGGACACATGCCTGCCGGTGAACTCTGGGTGTCTTCATTTGTTTCTGCTCACAGCAGTGGCCTGGCTGCCTAGTTTCTCATGGACAGCAGCAGTCTGTTCAGCGTCCTCTGATCTCGGGGTGCACAGAGCTGTGAGTGGCTGCAGGAGACAAGGTGCGCTGTGCCCTGCCCTGCCCTGCTCCGCCTGCAGTCTCCAGGTCTCCCTCCCCACCTCCGCATCACTGTCCTGTCCTCTTGTCCTGCTTCCCCTGTCTTCTGCCTCTTCTTCCCTTGTGACCCAGAATCATTGGAAACAATTTTTCCAACCTGCCTGCCAAATATTTGTGAATTTCTTATCAGTGTTCTTGAAGGCACACCAAGTGTTGCTCAGGGAACACCGTGACACTGGCATTTGAAGGACTGTGTAGACTGTAAAGTTCCCAGCCTGGGGTGCTGGCGGCGAACCCGTAGCACGCATGCTGCTCTGGGTCCAAGCAAAGGTGCCCCAGCAGCCAAGGGTCGGAGAACAGTTGTGTTTTCTAAACTAAAAGCACAGTGCTGAGATTTAGCCGTGGTGCTGGCACTCAGCTGGAAATCAGTGGTGGGGCTGCAGATTGCGCCCTCGTTCCTGAAAGGTTCGCCGTCCCTGCTCCAGTGTGTGCTCTGATTGGTCACATGCTGCAAGTGTGTGATATCTTATGGTTCATGCCATGGTGTCCTGTGGCATATAAACTCCCCCTAAAATTAAAAATTATTAGAGTAGTACTATAAATTTGTAGAAATTATGTTTCTATTAATGTTTTACTCAAGCACCTTCTTCTTGTTGATTTAATTAAAATTCTTCTTTATAGACTTGTTAAAATATTGAACAGAGGTTTAAAATAATGATTCAAGTGTACAGGAGAATTCAGAAAACCAAAAGCTCAATTATATCACCTTACAGGATTCACACATGCCATTCTGAAATAATAATGGAATATTTGGCTCTTCACGAGTCCTAAGACATACAAAAAGTTTTACAGGACTGAAAATGAGTGGAAAATTTTGTCTAGGTTTAAACTGTTTAAAAATTGATTTCAACTGAAACCACTGCAACCCATTCTAAACAGAGTCGTGTAAATTACTCTGACTTAGAGGCTCCAAAAGGAAAAAAATAACCCTAAATGGAATAGGGAGGGGCCGATTCAAACACTAGAGCAGCAGGAAGGTGTCACCTCCTCACTGGTCTCCCTCACCCCGCCCTCTCCCTGGACCTGCAGTGGCTGCAGCTGTGCGTCCCACTAACTGGACGGGATGCAGCTTCACCATGGACACAGTGGTCACGGCGGGGTTGACTGCCAGTGTCCCTCAGAGTCCCTTCCAGGTAACCCAGACGATGTCAGAGTGAGGCACGGTCGTCAGGATGTTAGAGAGTCCCCAAGGATCAGTGATTCTGCTGACTGAAAAACATCAGGCAACTTCCCCAGGGCAGAGGTTTCGCTGTTACTTCAGTTTCCGAGGCCGCTTTTCCAGGATTGAGCTGGACCTCTAGGCAGAGAATCCCATTTCTGCTCATCAGAGCCCATGACACCTGTAGCCGTGAACCCTGAAATGTAGTGTGCACTCATGAAGTCTTAAGCAGACTGCTATGCTTTAGATCACAGGACCCCCAAAGGGCTCATGTGTTCAGAAGTAGGTGATGGGATTGTGGGGAAGCTAGATTCACCAGTGAATTCATCCATCCATCCATCCATGAGCTCATGGTGAATGTGCTGTTAGAAGATAGAGGCCTTCTTGCAGGAAGTGGATTGTTGGGGGCATGACCTGTAGGGCTGTTTTCTTCTTTGTGGTGTCCCCCCATCCCACTTCTCTTCCTCTCCCCCTCTCCTGTCTCTGTCTCTCTCCTGACTGCCATGAACTGAGTAGCTTCATCAGCTGTATCTTTCTACCATGCCATTTCAGCCTTTGAGCCAGCCCACCGTGGACTGAACCCTTTGATACTGCAAGCCAAACAATGCTCTCCCCATTAGAAGTGCAAGTGTCCGGTGCTTTGTCTTGGCAAAAGAACAGTGACTAAGACATCGTGTTTCCCTCATTTCCGGCTGCCTGGTAGGAGAATGTACAAACATTGATATAGTAAACTGGATGAAAAATATAATCAGATGTCTTAAAAATGACATTTTCAATTCTTTGTCATTACGTCCATTCAATGTCATTTCAAAGCCTGTGAAAAAGCTAGAAGGAAGAACATATCCTTACCTAATTATGCACCAAGTTGTGGTGCTAACCCTAGACTGTGGGTCTTGGCATGAATAATACCTGGAAAAGTCCAAGGGGTAAAAATTCTTGGTTCTTTATACAGTTCTCCCACAAAGCCCCCTCCTAACCCGGCTCCCATCAGCAGCCTCTCCGGGCTTAGGATTCTCACTGTCCCCTCCTGCAGCCTTGAGCACCCATGACAATCTTGAACACCCCACACCCTCAGTCCCTGGCACCCCCTTACTCCATGGAGAGGCAGTTCTGAAATTCTGAAAGGGTTATGTTTTTCTTAATCATGCAGTTGTTTGAGACGCTAATAGAGGTGGCTGTTAAGGGACTTTGATGAAGTTCCCATTTCTGTCACCACGAACAAATTCTCCACTCCTATCCAGGCCTGTTTCACCATATCCCCAGGGACAGGAGAGGGAGTGGGACAAAGGCTTTGGTTGTTTCCTTAAGCAAAGGCCTTGGGTACTAGCCCCTCAAGCTCTTCAAGGCTGCTGCCTGTGTGGAGAGGAGGGTCCCTGAAGGAGTGTCGCGGGCGGCTCTGTCACACAGGCCTGGCACCGTCCAAGTCTAATGAGACCCCAGCCCAGGCCCAGGCTGTGTCTTGGATGTGTGGACCGGGCCTCCAGGGCTGTCTTCTGCAAGGTCATTGCTGTAGGGGTTCCGGTGCCATCCTCTCACAGTCTGAACACCCGTGGCCACCTAGGACCCAGCATCCTGGCAGTGCCCAGGGGGGCCAAGCTGTTTCTGCCAGGTCCCCTCTGCGCATGAGCCCCAAGGGGCAGGCCAGGAATTCTGGAGGCGGCCCCTGGGGTGACCCTGGGCAGCTTCCAGCTGCTCGCGGTTCGGCATTTGCTCTGCGGTGTGCACTGTTCACCTGCAAGCCACGCAACCCCGCTCCTGCAGGGCTGGGTCCGCGCGTGGGGTCCACGCCGGCCTCTTGCGCCAGATAGGAGTGGACCTCGCGCGCCCCCTGCAGGCCGCGACGCGCCGCTGCGCTGACGTTGGTTGGAGGCTGGCGAGAGCTGGAGCTGCGCGACTGGGCTCAGCTCCACTCCGCTGGGCCCACCCGGAGAACCGCCAGGGCAGCAGAGGCAACGCAGGACGCCCCCGCCCCGCGGCGCTCTGCCCCGTCCCCACGCCGCGCCGCTGCTTCCCAGTGCTGCAGGTGCGGTCAGGGGTCCTCTCAGCTCCCAGCCAAGCCGCGCACAGGCGGCAGAGCGCGCACACTGCACACACGCATCACACGCGTGCGCACACTTGTGGGAGGCTCGGTCTCGCTGTCCCCAGTTCTGACTCAGGCGGTGGTGCGGCCCTGCGGACCTGCTTGGTCCCGGGGCTCCCGTGGAACAGGAGGACCCCTCTAGGCAGGCCATGCAAAGCGCAGGGAAGGAAAGGGGAGCGATGCCTGGCCAGGAACCCCTTGTGCGGTCCTCGCCTTCCCAGGAAGCTGTCGAGGCCTGGGCCTCAGCTGCGGTGCTGGAGGGGACACTTGCTGCCGTCCACTCTGAGAATGGGGCCAGCTCCGGGGCCACCCTGGGGGTCTGCACTGTCACCCAAGATCCTGAGATGGGGCGCGGGGGGGGGGCAATCCCTCAATCCCTCGCCAGTGCTCGCCCCTTGCCTGGCAAGACTTGGGTTTCTGCCCTCTTCTACGGGACAGCGTCCTGCAGGCGGAGAGCGGACTTGCGCTTGCAACTCAGAGACCAAAGTTCCTCCTCTGGCTCCAGGGCGTGCTGGCCTGCCCAGGGACCCAGGCCACCTCCCCTCTGGGGGTCCCTGGGGCCTGTGGGAGGGCGGCTCACGGGTCCGCGAGGGCTTTGGGTGGTGATGTGGTGCTGGCCTCCCTTTACCCCCCTGCAGTTCCCACGGCCCCTTGGCAGGACTGGGAGATGCGGGTGTGCTCAGTGCTTACTACCTCTTCACCCAAACAGAACAGGGCAAGATGGTCGCACCGAACCCCAGTTGATTACTCTCCAGTGTTTGGTTTTCAAAGAAAAATAGGAGAGATTTGATCTAGGGTGAGAAACCTGGGAGATGATGTGAAGCGGAAGACGAAGGCTGGCCTTCCAACTCCTTAATCCTGATTGCCACCGGAAACCAGCAGCAGTGCGATGCTTTGCTCCTATTGCTTGAAAGTCACTTCCAGTGACACTTCTAGAAGCTTCCAGGAGCTTCTGGACCAGCAAGACTCAGTTTAAGACTGAGACAGAGGCACACTGTAAGCTGCAGAGGGTTCCAGGAGCAAGAAGCGATGCAGTTGAGCGTTTTTGACATAGCTCATCATCTTGGTATTTTTTAGATATATGATTAGAAAAAGGGAGGAGTAACTGCTGTCCATATTGTACCCCATTACACACAACTCCTTCACTAAAGTTTGATTTTTCCTCACGAGTTTTTTTAAACGTGAAAAATTGTACAAGCAGATTAATTTGTATTAGAATGCATGAAGTTAAGGGTCTAAACAAAAACACCTCATAAAATGGTATAAAGCGCAATGTAGGAAACACACTATAAGGCAAAAAAACATTTTCCACAAACAAATGATGCCCCTAACTAGTCAAGGTATCCAAAATGCAAAGAGCAGCTAAATAAAGTGTTTTATGGAGGCTGTTGGAGGTTTGAAGCCCGTTTCTCAGTAGGCAGGGAATCCTATTTTGCAGAGCTATAAAAGTTGCTTTCTTTTTTAACCTCAGAGAAGTTCTAAAAAAATCCCTCTGGATTCTTGAACCTGCTGAGAGTCTGCAAAAATCCAAACAAACATTAAATGGCCCTGGCCATGCATCCATTTTTAAGAATGTATGATGAAACTTACTCAGGAGACAAATAATGCCTGTTCCATGATTTATGTCTATAAATAAATAACTTAAAATACAAAGCACAGGATGGATGAGAAGGAGACTGGGGGCCCACGAGCCTGGTGGCCAGGGCAGGACCAACCATTCTTTTTGTTTGTCTGTTTTTGTTTTTAAAATTAAAAAAGAAAAGAAAGGAAACGTTCAGTGGCTTTATTTTAGGAAATGAGAGTGCTCCCCACCCGCCTCCTGGCCCCAAGCTGTCTCAATTCAAACTCTGACAAGAAGAAGCCCAGTATCTGAGAAAGGAGAGGACTGTTCACTTCATTTTCAGATTTTTCTTAAAGGCATCTCAAAGTACTTACCATCATTTATAAGATTAATCACCATTGTATTTGGAGAGTTAAAAGGTGAAAAAAAGTATCGATCTCTTCATCTGATAGCTTGGACACTGAAGCAGTAGGGAAAGACACTTGTGCCCACCAGCTGTCGCTCTAAGAGATGAGAGAGGCAGCAGAAATACATTGCTGTGCGGGGGCTTCACATGTACCCCGAGGTTTGGTAAAAAGACAGAACACCACCTTCAAGATAGACACAAACCTTGGATAATCACAGCTCGCAGGAATCCTTCCAAAGGTATCATTGCATGAAAAGACAGGAACTCACCAATCCTCACAGAAAGCAAACTGAAATTCAAAGGACAGTCTGTTGTGTAAATACATAAGTAAATAAATAACAAGTGTTTGTGAGCATGTGCAGAGGCTGCAGTTTTACTGATTAACTGCCATCTAGAATAAAAAATTGGCCTCTCCATTTGGGAAGATAGTGTGATGTGTCTATCAATGCTCAATGCATGTATATATGAGCTACCAATCCTTCTTCCTGGACTCACCGGGGTGGGTGGATTGTAGGTGTATAGCTAATGAAAATACATGTTATGTGTATGTGGCCCATCTAGGAGAAGTTACTGTAGTAACGGCTGTTGTAATAGCCTGAAACAAGAAGCAGCTCAAGTGTCCAACCAGAGTAGAACACATTGCTGTATTTTCATCTGTGGAATAATACACAGAACTGGAAAAACTCTTCTGCCATGTGAGATCAAATGGGATAAATCTTACACACAGGGAAAACTCCAGAGGACGAGTGTTTTGCTGTTCCAAAGGCATGTAGTCTCTGTGACGGAAAATGAGAGGAACGACTGGCTGGAGGGAGGGAAATTGGCAAAGGGGGCTTGCGGGGCACAGTTCGTCATGTGCAGTGTAGAGACTTTGAGCTGGGTGTGTCTGTGAAGTTGTGCTGACTGGAGGGTGTGTGTTATCCAGTCTGTGACTGCAGCGTGCAGTGGGGACCCCAGCCAGGGCTGCTGCTGTGCCTTGCGACTTTGGCCCACAGGAGAGAACAAATCAGGGGACCTTATCAGAGGCAATGGGGACCCATCTGAGACTTGAAGATAGAGAACATGAGCCTTCTTTCAAAACCCAAACTGAGAGAAGAGGCACATAGCACTGAACATGTTCCCAAGTAGTGAGGGGCATGTGACCCAAAGCAATCTAGGGATTTGAAGGAATTTTACACCACATTCCCTGTAACACAAATACTCCATTCTCTGTGTCTCGATTCTGCAGACAAGAGTAGGAACTGTATTGTGATGTGTGGAGAACTGGAGGTGACACTCTCTAAAACACTGACAACTACTCCCCACTGAGACCTGTAGCCATGGGTGGGCATCTTGGTCTACAGTAGATGCTGAACATCTGTGGTCACAGTGGTGGCACCTTGGTCTGTGGTCAAAGCTGAGTGTTCAGTGCATGCATAATGCCGAGTAGGAAACAAGAAGGGGAGAGGAAGTACACACAGGCTTTTGTCACTGGGATACTAAACTAACCCAGCTCACACTGCAGCATTACAAGCAAAGATCAGCAGAAATGCTGCTGACCAAGGAAAGCAAACCTGGCCAGCAGTGACACCCTCAGGTGGGGTGTTTTTTTGCTTTGTGTTTATTACCTCTGTCCCACTCAAGTGTTCAGTTCATTGGAAGAGAAGTACAATCCATTTTGTTTATCTCCACATGCACAGAGCCAAATCTACCAGGCTGTGTTAGCCTTATGGTTCGGTGCATAGCTGTTAAGTTGTGGAGGGATAAATCCCTCAGTCAAACTATTTTCCTCTACCGATGACAAGCTCCCCAGGTTTATATCCTTATCAAAAGACATGCATGTCACAACCATGCTGAAAGCAGAGCTTACATGTTCTTCTCTGCTTAAAATTATATGTCCTTGGCTTACAGTTTTTTAGTGCAGTTTACCTACTATCTGTATTCTCTTTTCCACCTTGGTTACTCTGGAATTGTGGGTTTTTCCTCCCTACAGACAGACCTCTGAGGATCCCCCAGCTGACGGCTCAATGATAATCCCAGCACTGCTGCAGTGGGCACAGCCCCACCTGCGGTGAAGCAAGCACAAGGGTGTGAACTGCAGCAAAGTCGAGGAAGGGCACCTTAGTTCACCCTCACACAGACCAAATTTATTCATTTCTGTCCAATCACTTGTAACCCTTACCAACTCAAAGGAAGAACATTCCAGGACTCTTTCAGTGGATGTTAATAGATACTTAATATTTAAATTGTGTGTACCAGGCCTTTTCAGATCGATCATCTTTTGAGTAAGTCCAGACATTATTTTGATTTTTTATTGAATGGCTTGCTTTGGGAAGGACTTTTTTTTGGTACTGGGGATTGAACTCATGACCTCGCTCTTGCCAGGCAGGCTCTTATGCCACTGAGCTAAGTATCTGGCCCCTCGGAAGGATTTGATGGGTTTTAAACCACCATGTCTAGAAACCTAGCCTTATTCCAAGCATTGTGTTGGAGATTTTTACTCTCTAAATTTTACTGAATGAATGGAGGGAGAAAAGGTGGTATTTTTACTTTCTGGGCACTGAACATATTAGGATTTTGTAAGATGGGAATTAATAGGAAGAATAAATTAAGTCAGGTTGAGAGGAGAATTATCCCTCTGCTGTTGGAGGACTCTGTAGGCTGATGAGTCAGCATGGTTGACTCCTCCTGGTGCTGAGGGAGCCAGGCTCTCCCCAGAGGAGACTCCAGGTCAGCAATGCCTGCTGCTCTCCCACCCTTGAAGTTCTGAGGTCCACGGGGCAGAACTGTGTTCCTTGGCCCCATTCCTTCACGAGGGATGCTGGGGAATTCGATGCTGTGTGAGGGGCCAGGTGGTCAGCTACGGGTCAGAGCAGCAGAATTGTTAAGGAAACTTGGAAATATTGATCTTGTCAGGTAGTCAGAAGTGCCTGTCACAATAATCATCTTTTTCAGTCTAACATGAATATAAATGTCCCAGAATTAAAGATTCTCATGGGAACTTCTGTCTCTGATTTTTAATGATTCAGTCTATGTAGCTTCAATACTAACCTAGAATTCACCAAATTCAGTCTATGTAGCTTCAGTATTAACCTAGAATTCATCTAGCTTCAACAAAACCTAGAATTCTTTGCACAGAAACTATTTTTATTCTACTTGTCTACTTTGCAGAATGTACCCAAAGAGTACTTTAATTATATTTCTGAGTGGCAAACTGAAATTGAAAACAAAATATGGTTTTGAAAGGAAAGGTAGAGAGGGAGGGAAGGGAGAAGAAGAAAAGGAAAGGAAAGACTAAGGGGGAGGGAGAGAGAAACATTGATACGTTAACCAAACACAGAAAGCTCAGTGCTATTTTAATGGGAGGAGAAACGGACTAAAATTATCTCCCGTGTGTGATCACAGGGGTCAAATGCTTGCCCGGGCTCTCTGTGTTTGTTATTAATCTTATCTGTCATGACAAAGACAATCATTAGGTCAAAGATAGCATCCCTTTAGCTCACATCTTGACCTCAGTGAAGTGAGCGGCCACACAGCAGCGGGCGCCCGTCTGCTGTGCACAGCCCAGAGCTCCAAGGTGGAGCCTGCAGGCAGCAAGGGGCCCTTCCTCCTCACGATGAGTCTTGGCTTTGACCTGATCCTTTCAAATTTTTATCTGGATTCTCCTCAGTCTCATCTAGCAAAAGGGAAAAGAGATGGACAGATAAAATGCAGAAAACGCTCGAATTCCACAGAAACTTCCACTGTCTTCGACCTTGGACATCACCTCTCAATACACCCGGAGCCCCAGACTGGGCATGGGCCCCTCAAAAAGCAAACTAGAACACTTGAAAAAAATGTGTAAGTTTGGGATTTCTGGAACTTTAATAGTTTTCCACTTAAATTTTTGGCTATCATGCACTTTAGCTAAGAGAAAAAAAATAATGAGTTTTACAACATTCGAGTTGCTTTATAACATATTACATAATGGTGTGAGCTCTATAAAGAAGGTTGTGTGCCATGCTGTAAAACTTATTAGGTCACCAATATTTCTGGTTTCATATTAAGAAATTAGAAATAATGGTTCAGATTAGAGTTACCAGAATTATTAAAAATCCTTTCAATTGAATCAGTCATTCCCAAAGATATACTAATGAATTTGTAGCCTTAAAAAAGTTTCATTTATGCACTCACCTGAGGTGCTGAGGTGAAAGAAGTCATGTTAACATTTTAGGTTTTATGTGGACTTTCCATCAGCGAAACCGAGAGCTCCGCTTTGCCTGCTGCTCTGCGTAAGCTCACCTTAATTTCCATTTTGTAGGCCCCAGTGTGGGAATGATTTTGAGAAATCAGACTTGTGGTCTGAACATAGTCATGACTAGCAATTCTCCTTGCACTGTTGTTTTAAGTTTCAAATATTTAAACGACATGCAGTGGTCTAGGGTCCGAGGTATTTTTCATGGTGTTCTTTCTCCTTTCACTCAGCCTGCTCTTCCTCTGCTTTCTTGTCATCTCTCAGTTTGCAATTCCAGTCATGGATAGGGGCCCAGGCAACCCGCTACCTATGCTGCAGGCTTGCACTGAAGTATCCTCAGATTTGTACCTGGAATCCACAAACACAGGGCCTGTTTCTTGACTCAGAACCTACATGGCACCACAGAGCATTTACCCCAGGTAGGAGCTACAGAGCTGGTCCCCTTAAAGGTGAGGAGGAGGAAGAACAGGAAGGTGAGAGCAAGTTCTAGAGTTTGTGCCAAATGTTGCTTCCACTAATTGTAAGTAGTTCTTCCTGGAAAACCAGAGTTTCAAGGGCAAAAACTGAGTCCTGACCCAGAATGTAATTTTTTTTTTCTGCTTTCCAAGAGGACAGGGTACTTTGACTATACAAGGTGAATTTTGCTACTTTTTAGGAAAGACTGACAGAAAAAAAGAGAGTGTTAACATTGGTATTAGTGTTATATACCTCGGAAGGTAAGGCTCTCATTTCTACACTATCTTTACCCAACCATCCATGAATCCACCCAACCATCCATCCGTGCTGGTATTAGTGTTATATACCTCGGAAGGTAAGGCTCTCATTTCTACACTATCTTTACCCAACCATCCATGAATCCACCCAACCATCCATCCATCCATCCATCCACCCTTGTGTAGCTTGCTATTCATCTATCCACCCACGTGTCCATTTAACAGCCATCCAACCACCCCTCATCCATCCCTCCATCTCCATCTATTCACCATCCATCTGCCCATTCCCCATTCCCCATGCATCTAAGTAAACAGCCAGCAACCAGTAGCCCTGATCACCAAGTTCTGATGCAGTCCATGCAATGATACGGTTGGCATATTTCATATCATCTCTGACCATTAGGAACTCACTCCAGGGGACATAGGTGATGCAGATAAAGACAGAAAGGGAAAAGCTACGATGTAGGACTGGGAGTGCCTCTGGGAATGTGACCCTAGTGAAAATCCTGGGGCAGGTGGGGCCACTTGGTTGCCCAGAGAAATTAGTGGGATGTAGACAAGTACATCATAATGTCCCTGTGTACATTCAAGCTAAACTATGACCCACAGGAAGGCATGCATTGTTTCACTTTGGGTCTCAGTCATGTTGATTGGAGAGACAGACATTTGTTTTCTGCAGCATTCAGAGAGAGACCAACATGGACCATCGTGGAGAAGACTGCATAGATCTGGGTGGCCACAGAGCTGTGGCCTGTTGTGAGGGCTAACAATAGTAGCCCCAGAGCCCGTGAAGAACAGGGAGTTTCCCTGAGTAGCTCAGCTTTGGCAAAGGGTGGGGGCAGAACAACATCTCCTCTAAGAATTTGTCCTTGTGGAGGCATGCACCTGGACTTTCAGTCAGAATTCACACAAGCAGGGAAGTTCAAAATTACCATGCAGATTCTTTATCTCAGGTAGGTCAGCGCAAAGATGCTTCCAGATTACAGGGTCCACTTCCAAACACAGGTCCATCAAACACAGGTCCACTTCCAAAGCTCCACCACAATCACAGCACCAGTGATAGAAACACGTGTACTGATTTTAGATAAAGAGAAATTAAAAGTATATCATCACGTTAGAATCCATAGTTTTAGGTAGGTAGCCATTGTAGATATGCGACGTATTTTTCTCCTATTTATAACACCTGAATATAAAGCTCTCATGGACTACGAGTCTGTGGATCTGTGATGTGAGTGTGTGGGGAAGATGGTCATCGCCTGCTGTACCACCCACGTGCAGTCCGGAGTGTGAAACAGCTCTCTTCTTGGCCATCCCTTCTTCTTCCATCTGCCCTGCGGGTACAACAGTCTGCAGTGCTGTCCTGGCCATGCGTGTAGATTCTGACCCCTGGTAGGTAAATTGTGAGTACCATTTTACTGAGAGTAGGATTTCTTTACTTCCTATTTCTCTAAAAGACGAGTTTTGATGCATACACAATACCAGTGTACAAGGATCGACGTATATTTTTCTGGTCTAATGAATGGGTATTTTCAGCGAGGTGTGTGCTTTTCCATTTTATCTAGCTTTCCCCTCCAATTTTGTTGATAGGGTTGTTGGAAGTCTTCATGATGAGGGAAGTCTAAGTGCCGTGGACAATCAGCTCCAAAATCTGGAAGCTATAGTAAGCGGGATAGTTATACAGTTTGGGGCGACTAACCATTTGCAAAGGCTGCCGGTGTCAGTTATCTGCAGGAATGTGCAGGACTCAGTCATGTGACCAGAGGGCCAGGAGTGTCCCTCGTGGGGGATCCCAGTCGGGGTCTCGGTGAGCGTGTTCTCAGGACTCCATCTGCAGGTTTGTGTGGAGCCAGTCCCGTGCCCTGGGCTGTCCCAGAGGACCAGGCAAGAGTGGGGGTGTTAAGACAGCATGTTGTGGACACCAGACTCACACATCCTGGCCAGCAACCTCTGCTCTCACGGGCACTGTGTGTTCCCCTGGTGTGAGGGCTGCACCTGAGACTCCTGTGACCGCAGACATATCCTCAGAGCTCTGGAGCCCTGAGCTGATGAGTGGGGAACAGTTCTGAAAGTGGACCATCATGGAGAGTTAATGAAGAAACACTCAGAAGAAAAGACTTCTCCAACCAGGGGGAGGAAACGCTGTCTGCTACTACATATAAGACTACGGCGTGTTTATAACATTTCTTACTGGACTTGCCTATGACAATTTGTAAGCTTTCCTGTGGGATTATCTTTTTGTCAAGCTACGAGGAGACAGCCATGTAATTTAATATCTAAGATACCTGTGGCACATGTGTTTAAATGTGCAAAAGTTATGGGGCGAGAAATTGGGCGATATATGCCCTTGGGTTAAGGGGGAGAGGGGAATGTTAGCAGTAGAGAGAGAAGATCAAAAGTGACCTTCACCTGGATATCACAGCGGAGGTCACCTGGCTTGTTTCAGCCTGGGGTCTGTCTGCATTTCCTTCTCAGGCAAAGCCATTAGCACAGATCTCCAGGGTGAGTGCTGACTAGCTGCTGTGTAGTTTCCATGTGACTTTCACGCACCTGCCTCCTCTGGGTTACGCAGGGGGGAAGACCCGCTCCCATGGGTGGGAAGGCAGCACCCAGGCATAGGCTGCTGCTCTGAGTCAGGCAGATGCAGACGTGACTCAGTTCCCCTTGTCCGAAGCGTGCCTTCACAGCTGGCCCGAGTCAGGACACAGGCAGGTCTGGGTTTCCAGCAGTGTCCAGTGTCCTTGGCGGTGACGGCTCGGCCCCATCAGCGTGTGCTAGATGGACAAGTTGTTCGGCACCTGGCTCTTGAACCCCACACCTTCTGGGCCCTTGACGATTTTTAGTTTTTCTTTGCCTTTAAATTTTTCCTCTGACTCCTAAAAATCCCATAGAGCTTGCCTTATGTTTATTTTTATGGACCTACTTAAGTTGCATTCTTGAAGACGCAAATTAATTTTTTTCTCTCAAATAAAACAAATTGAAGTTAAAACCAACCACATGTCTCGGTTCAGCCAGGCTGCCTTGAGGTTCTCGAAAATAAAAATAAGTGAATAAGTGCTTTTCAAAGTGGTATTTTAACCTCCTGGCAACAACTTAGCAGTAAAATATGATTTTTTATTATCATTCAAATGTGAGTTTGGGGACATGATTGAGGTTTTCCTATAATCGGTAAAAATGAGGAAACAACGTAAAAATGTTTGGGCAGCCTCCAAATGGAGGAAAAAAAGTTTTTAAAGGTGAGTGAGTTAATGTAGCACATGTTATAATAAAAACCAACAAAACGCAGCCCACAGGGTCCCCATGCTGGCACACAGGCCCAGCCATTCTTCAGGGAGCCATTATGACCTCGTTTCCAATCGAGAGCCCTAATTATAACACAGACACGGAAAAGGCTGAGAAGGACCGAGGAGTAATTGTCTAGTGACACAGCCACACGTGGGTGTGATGCAGTGTCCACCCTGGCACAGGCATTTTCCACTCCTTAAAAATTCTTTCTATTTACAGTGTGTGACATGGAGAAAAAAGCTTTGTCACTGAGTGTAGAGTCAAGTAGTGAAAAGCAGAGACTTCAGCTGCAATGGAAGCCGCCTTTTCCTCAGAGGTGACAGTATCTTTGTTATGATGACAGCACTTATTTAAACATCACACTTTTAGCTGAGTTCCCGTTTTCAAAGCAAGTGGGTAAAATCTAAAATAAGCTGAAAAATGTCCTTTGTAGCCCTTTGCTCTTTGAACTGAATCCAAAATTTGGTTAGTTTCATCAAAAGTGATGAAATCGCCATCACCGTAAACTAATATTTTCTATATTTCCTACTGAGCCATAGGCCTAATAGTTCATGGTCATAAACAGATTTTGCTACCCATGAATGAAACATCACAGAAGGATGAAGCATTCGGAGAAAGACTGGTGGGAAGTCTTAGAAGCTCATCTCAGGCCTGATCTGTGCTGTGCAGACAGCAAAACTGCTCCAAGGAGGAGCCGGGTGCTCTGTGGGGGGCACACTGGTGCCCGCAGGCTCCTGTCATCCCGAAGGAAGGTGAAGGGACCAGGGACAGGCAGTGTCAAACCGCAGCGCTGAGGGAGCTCCAGGCCCCAGGTAGAAACTCACACCATTTTCCATTTCCAGTGCATGGGGGGTCGTCCCAGCCCGTCCCCACCAGGGAAGGCGATGGGGGACCGGAGCAGGGTCGGGGAGTGGGTGCTGGGAATCTCAGTAGGAGCCCACGCCCATGACAGACAGACCGGGAATTACTACTCTGCTTGCTTGCTCAGAGTGACGGCACATGTGTGTGTGTGTGTGTGTGTGTGTGTGTTTGTGCGCACACATGTGTGTGTTTGCGTGTGCATGTGTGCGCATGTGTGTGTGTCTGAAGCAGGAAGCTGCACTTAACAAAATGGGTTGGGTTGGGTCCTCCTTCAGGTTCTGGAGGGGGCAAGAACCCTCACGTCACTGCTAGCCGTGGTCACAGGGGAACCCCAGGACTGTGTGATGCTCTGGGTCCCAAAACAGCAGCACTGGGTGTGGGGGGTCAGAACACTTACCCTGCTCTCCAGTTCCGGTGGCTTCAAGGAGACCAGCTCCACTGTCCGCACAGGACTTTGGATTCTAACTTAGAATGGAGGCAGGGGGCATGGAGTGTGTCAGAAATGTGCTAAAATCCGGAATGACAGGTCCGGGTCAAGGGCAAGGGCAAACAGGCAGTTATTGTCCCAGGAACAAATAAGGGTCAATGCTTTATTGCCAAAAAGCCATCAGCTGCAAGCCAGGTCTGTGGCCAGTGACCAGTGTGCACATAGAAAGTGCAAATAAACCAGTTTCCAACCAACATCTCACTCTATGTGGGAAACTCAGTATTTGACTTTTCTTTTAAAAAAATATTTTAATCTACATATCCGTCAGGTCTGAGCATGGGATCCTGACACAGACTGAATGGAATCACCCAGTTACACTTCACACAGACCTGGCTCACCGGAAGTAAGCAGACTTGCTGAGGGGCCCATGGTGCACCTTTCCACTGCTGAAAACACATCGTCTTCCCGCACACCTGTGTCCATAGGACACTCACTAAGTCAAGACCTTGGAGCAGTGGTGTGAGAAGAAAGCGCACTGTCCCATAGCAAGGGGCTGAGACGCTGCTCCACACACAGGTCGTGCTAGGGAGAGCTGGACACTCACCATCAGCGATGCAAGGCCAGGCTCGTGCACACATGTCCACCTGCTTCTGTGTTGCTCTTAATCTGGAGAGAAGGACACATCTACATATGAAACAGCTTCTTCCCCTGCTACCGCATTCTGCAGAGAGCCACTGACCGCAGAACCCTAACATACACACAGTAAAAGTCAGGGGATGCAATCAGTGCCTTACTTCCAAAAAAACCCCTACCACAGATGTGTTTCTCTGGATTATGCAGCTGTAGCGATGGCACCTCCAAACGGGAGTTGCCAGGGACAGGCCCTGTTCTCTGAGCTCGCGCAACCCCGAGAGGGGGGCGCAGATGCTAAAGGGCCCCATGGCAAATCGTCCCTAAAAATGCCTCACCGCATCGCAGCTCTGTATTTCTTTTGGGGATATTTTCCAAGTTTTCATAATTCAAAGCTGAGCAGCATTTCTAAAAACCAACTTGGGGAAAACACCGTTAGTCTAACTCTAATGGAGAACTTTTAAGTTATGTTAAATTTTAAGCCTAAAGGTTTAATTTCCATGCTTTCTGGTTTTACGCATGCCAGGCTCCAAATATTCACTTAATACGCTTTCCTATGGTTTAATGTGTAGTAATTTTTGCACTTTAGAAACTTATTTTCCTGAAAAAGTGTGATTTGCTGGTATTTCTGGGGTGAGGGGCAGAGGTGGGGGGAATAGATTTAAGAGAAAATTTAGCAATTAGAAGTATGAATCTCATCAGTATAATCTGAATAAAAAGGTATAAAATATGCCACATAAATTTCTTTTCCCACTTTCTCCTGTCTCATCACGAACGCTGAGCAGGAATTAATGAGATACAAATGGGATCTGCATTCAAAATATAAGCGACAGCAATATCCTGGTGTGTGTGGGATGCTGGTTCCAGGCTCTTCATGGATGTCAGAATCAGGGACCTCACATCACTGCAGAAAACCTTCTAGCACCTGTGTGTCACCTTCACTGGCTCTCACGCATACGCCACCATCTCCAGGTTGCTTATGACACCGAGCGCGACGCAAACGCTATGTAAGTAGTTGCCATGTTGAATACTTTGTCGGAAATTATGCTCACGTTCAACACGATGACACACCTTTGTCCCCTGTCTTTTTGATCTGCAGCTGGTTGAATCTGAGGGTGCAGCACCCACAGCTCTGAAGCTGACAGACGGCAGGTGCAGAAGCCCAGAAGCCGTGTGCTGTCCTTGAAGAAATCGGCATGGTTTTGTCGGATGCTAACACTGGGGCCAGGAACGGAGCTGCTCCGTGCCTGACCCACCCCGGGCCGAAGCTGCAAGGTCTGCGGTCTGGTTCCTAGGATGCAGGAGGGATGTGTCCCTGAACATCCGTCAGCACGAGGCAGGCACACAGACCATGCACCAGGAGTGTCCTGTCCCCATCTCTGCTCTGCCTTGGGACAGAGGGCCGCTGACAGCAGAAATCACCTACGGAGGACGAAGCAGGAGGCGGAGGGTGGAGAGACCCCAGCAGACTCGTGAAGCTGGCTCCGTCCATTGGTGCACGCAGCCTGTGCTCGGGGCAAGCACATCGGGCATCCTCGTGAAGGGATTCTTCACTGCTGGCTCAGTCTCTCCGCAACCCCTCGTTGACCTGTCTACCCTCGGGGTGGGAACACGGGGCGGGGCTGCTCCAGCGTGGTTCACCTGGGCCTCCTCTCAGGTCCGGTATCTGAGCTTCCACCCTGCTCCCGTCTGTCTGTTTTACGATGTGTCTGTGCCAGCAAAGTTGCTCTCTTCCTGCCAGCTGCTCCTGTGCCCTGGAACCCTCAGAGCTTTATCGCTGGGCCTCATAACAAAGGTTAATGCAGATACATGTATTTTATACACCCAACTACCGTCGGGAAGTTCAGTTTTGCAGGTGAGCCGTAATGCAGGAGAAGACTCCTCCACTGAGGAGGGCACTGCGCTTCCCAAGGCAGCTAAAGATGCCTCTTCCTCAGCCACCTCACGTGCAATCTGGGATCTGCATTCCCAGATCAATCCCTGATTTCACAGGGGAATTGGATTGGATGTCCCATCGATAAGGCCTCCGCAGTCTTGGGCATTCTCTGTGTAGTCCTCTGTGGTCATCTCCATGGTCCTGATGCAGTAACACTTCTCCCATGACAGTGACACCTGCTGATTTGACAGCCTGTGACAGGGCTCACAACCCATGCCATCACACTCCCAAGAACCTATGACCATGCAGCCTGCATCCCAGCTTCCATTCCCCTCACTCGCTAAAGCATTTCTGCTTGCAGGCTTCCCATGGTGATAGCAGAGCTCCTGCAAGGTCTGTCACCCTGAGGGTCCCTCCATGAGTGCCACCCGCTTTCAGGTTGCGCTGGCTACAAAGGTCTGCCAGCGACTGCTCCTGTGAGTGTAGAAGTACCAAGATGCTGACTTGACAGTGAAGAGTTTGTGCTATGAGAACACACAAAAAAGACCGAGAACCCCGTCATCAGTGCCTCTTTCCCCGCATGACCCAGCTCATTGCTGCTGTGTATGTATTCACATTGGAGTCCCGATTTTGGCATGATTAGTTTCCTGGACTTAGTTGACTGACTCTCTGTCTTTTGAAATCCAGGCTCTTTCCCGAATGAGAACCTCCCTTGGATTCTGAGTGCTGTCACAAGCACAGCACCGCAGCGGGCCCCCGCGGTGTTGCAGGCCTAGTGTTTTCTTCCTTCTGAAAGCCTCGGCGCTGGGCGGTCTCTGAAGCACAGCCTGGGTCCCTCTGGGGCGTGTGTTTCCCACTGTCAGTCATTCTTTCCCTGCCAGTTTTAACCAGAGAACACGGTGCTGGATTCTGAAATCAGCGAGGTCACTATGGTAAGCGAAGAGTAACTATGCATACTTGATACGCTTTGTGGGTTTTTTTTTTGTGTGTGTGTCTCTAGCTGGGTGTTTTGGAGTGGCGTGTGTGTGTGTGTGTGTGTGTGTGTACATGCATAGCCATAAAAACATGTGCATGTGTATGTAAGCAGTTATTACAACTGGAATTTTCAAGTCATGGAAGTTGTATTTTTTGTTCCCATTTCTTGGGGAATTGGGGACAAGCAGGAGCACTGTCAGCTGTGTGAGAGGCCACCCTGTGGGTGACCACTCATTAACTCCGCCTGTGGGTGGCACAGACTTCACAGACGAGGAAGCCGAGATTCTGGGAACTGCTTGGAATCGCACAGCACCCACCCTGTGTATATGCAAAGGCACATTCAGTCCTCTCGGCACGAAAGGGCGCGGCCTGTAAGTGTTGTCCCTTTTGCAGACCTGGGCCATTGAGCTGTGGGGGCCAAGTCATGTCTGACACTCTCTTGCCAAACTGTCATTCCAAATTGTTTTAATTCTATTTGTAATATTTTCCTAGCTAAAAACATAAAGTGAAGAGATTTAAAAACTGTTAGTGCTACCAGAGAAGAAAGGGGTTAATATGCCCGATTAGAGCCATTTGCCGTGAGGACTCACAGGAATGCTCCCTGAGTTAAGAGGCGGCCCCAGGGCGGACAGTGCTCTGAAAAAGCAGCGGTGTGCATGGCACCAGCGTCCTCTGTCTCCTGAGTGGGCTGGTCCTGCTCATTTCGGAGCAGAGGACTTCAGCTGTTTCCGCACCGCAACTGTCTCTGCATCCAGCTGCTTTTGGACATTTATTTCCGGCCCGTAGTGCTTTGGAGGCCATGGATACGTTTATTCAGCTCTTCCACATTCACCCCTTTTTCTTGGGGACAGATTTTTTTTCAGGTTTCATTTTTATGAGCAGCTTTGCAGTCACAGGCTCGCGCCCTCCTGAGAGCTGGTACAGCAGAGGAACACAGTTCAATGCCTTCCTCACCCCTTTGTCTCCTCTTGCTCCTCCATCTCTTGGTTCCAATGCTTCTCCTAAAAGATCTCCCTACTTCCTGATGTCTCTCATTACTTTTGCTGTTTCTTCATACTTTGCATTTCTCGCATGAGAGAAACCATGCTATTTTTAAGCTCAGGTGTCTGATTTATTTCACCTAACATTATGGTCTCCAGCAGCCTCCATTTACCTTCAAATAGCTCAAGTTTATCTTTCTTTATGGCACAGTAGTTATCCACGGTGTGTAAACACCACATTTCTTTTATCCACTCATCTCTTAGTGGACACATACGCCTCTTACAAGATTTAGCTCTTACGACTTGTGCTGCTATAAACATGGGTGTGCCTGTGTCCTTCGGACACGATGTCTTGCCTCTGTGGGAAGATACCCAATAGGAGAAGAGCTGGACTGAGTGGAGCTCCTATCCGTAGCCTTGAAGGACTCTCCATGCTGAGTTCTATGGTGGTTGTGTTAGTTTACATTTCTACCCGCAGCGCTGTTTTCCAGCTTCCTGGTGAGTGACCAGTGGTTGGAGAATGTACAGATGCCAGCTCCAGACTGTTCTTCCGGTCAGATGCCTTCCTTGACTTCATGAAATCAAAACCAGGCAGAAACCCCAGGGAGAAAACATAACATGTGCACAAGGAGGGCAGACACACACACGTGCCCGGCTGAGTCTCTGGTGAAAACACAGCACGGCAGCATTGTACACATTCAAATTACAAGGCTGGATAAATACCTCATTGCTTTGCTACTCAGTGAGATACACTTTACCAAAAATTGTAATGGGATTTATTTACAAGGGCACTTGACCCAGTGAACACCCTGGTAAGTAAAAGGAAAGCTAAGCAGTATGGTTCTGGTTTTGTCCAGGATGTGCTCACGTGTTCCCCAGGGCTCAGGGAGGGAATCATATCAGAGTTCCAACACAATGTTACTCTGAGCAGCACAACTATAGATACTCTTTGTTCATTCTCGCTTTTTGCCCTTGAGTATTTCTTTTTCCCAAAGTTGTCTATAAAACCTGGTTAACTGAGTTGTATTAAAAATATCGACAATGATATCAGGAGGATATGTCATCATAAACTGACACTGCTCGAGACGGGACATCAGCAGTGGTGCACACTGCCGCATCGTGAGGAGCATCGCGGGAGCCAAACTGCATCACCCTGAAATTCACGTATTGAAATCCTGCCCTTCCACGAAGAAAGGACCGTGAGTGAACCAAGGTCTCTGGGGCAGGGTAGGCCTTCATCCTTGGTGGTTTAGCATGCCGAGGGACAACCTGCAGCATCCCAAGGACAGCAGTGTCTGTGAGTCAGGCATGGAGGCCTCAGGAAGGACAGTCGCCACTTGGTCTACGTGCCCCCGAGACACTCAGTCTACAATGTCAGTGTAAACACCCTAGTGATCTAGTCC
>PVJX010010741.1:34453-56001 GCA_004027295.1 Dolichotis patagonum
CTCTGTGTGTGTGTGTGTGTGTGTGTGTGTGTGTGTGTGTGTGTGTGTGTGTTTGTATTCTGGCATCTTGGCCGTGTGATATTAACAGTTCTCCGAGGACGCCATTTTTCAGGACCCTTAAAATCACAGACCCCAAGCAGATGGAAGGCAGCCAAAGTTCACTTGGCTTGTGATTTGCTGTTCAGCCACCCAGAGCATCTTTTTCATTTAGAAGGTGGCACTGGTTCCTGATAAAATAGAACTAGCTATTTATTAGGGGGAAATACAGGCTTTGCTGTCTGCTCTCCCTAGCACAAGGACGTTTCTGGCTGTGAGTCCCAGTGGCTCTTACGATGCTCTGTCTAGAAGTGTGACTTACCTGCCAGGGAGTCTCTGCCCACAGCCTGAGTCACATGGTACTCGCGGGTATCCCAGCAGCTCCAGAGTTAGATCGGTCACCACAAGCCAATGGAGAGCAAGCGGCTCACCTGTTACCAACGTGCCACTGGCCGGTTATGGAATAATATCTCTCTGCAGAAATTAGAAATTATAAGCATAACGGCCCTCCCTCAGAGGAAAGATGATTGTCCTAACAGAAATAATTTCTTTTCTATTTCATGCATAAGATGCCCATGAAGAGACGCCTCTCTGTCTCTGTCAATCTTTTTTATCCTGCACTGGTACAGCACCCCCAAGGAAAACAGGTCCAGACTATCAAGACCCGCATTTCCTCCTAACTTTTATTGTGCTAGTTGCCAAAGGCTACTGGGTTTCTGTTGTGCAGAAACAAGATGGCAAGGATGTTTTTGCAATCAGACTTCGCATGACAAGCCTGCTAATTCATAGGTGGGAGACCAGGGCGGCCGTGGCTCTGGGGCTGGGAATAGCGGCACTGGTCGCCCGCCCACCGCGGAGGAGGCAGGGGCTTCCACATCCTGCAGCCCTCGTCCAGCGCTAAGCGTCCTGAGCAAAGGTGCTGTGCTCAGCCATAATTTAAAGGACTGTGACACAAAGAAAGTGTTATGATGTTTAACTTATAGGGCATCCAAATGTCATAGACCCAGCAAGTCCCTATTAGCAGTAACTCAGACTCTCTGAAGGGATTTGACATTCAAAACTGATGAGCACTGTCCCCGGGGCCCGCACCGACCTAGTCTTGCCCAGGCCACTCTGTAACCTGAGTGGCCCAGGGGTCAAACCGTGATCGCCCTCTTCAATTTAGAGAGCAGCTTCTCCCTGGCTGCCGGGCTCTGACGCTGCACAATAAATTTCCCAAAGAGCATAAAGAGCCATCTAGTGTATATCAAATCAATATCATTGTGGCTTGCAGCGATATCTGAGGCTACAGTTCACAAAATAAACTAGGCCAGGGGCTGGATTTCTGCCCTTGGCAATCAATCAGGCTCCTGGGTCATGGATTTTAGTGTAAATTAACACACCAGAAGCCAGCAGGCTCCCCGGACGATGCTATAATACAGGATGGCTTTTTTCCCTTCCACTCAATTTCCTTGCTTATGTCAGGATGTGTTGTTACACTGAACAAAAATAATAAAAATCACTGATTAGTAAGGGGACAGAAATGGTAAATAAAATACTAACAGTCTTCTGCAAAAATACACAGAACGGCTACTGAGTTAGGTAAACACTTACTGAGCACGAGGAAGGAAAGTGTCCCATGGAAACTGATTTAGGAATGCACGATTTCTAAATGCAGCTCAAGTTGGTCGTCCTAATCCTGTCAGATCCCCATGTGGAGAGACAGAAAAATGGCCCTTCATAAGGGGGGGCTTCTCCAGGTTCCAGTGCTGTCCATGTATGAAAAGGGTCCCCAAGATGTCCCTAGAAATGCCTTTTCCAAGAGGCACCGTGCTACCCCGGTAGCCCCCCAAAACCTCTCAACTCTGAAAATGACCACCCATGCTCACTCTGCTTCTTTGTTGAGCAAGGGGAGTAACCGTGCTTAAATGGAAGGTACCCAAGTACCCACGGGATAATTCACAGCAGCTATAGACAACTGCAGCTACAGATATACAAACTGAGGCAGGCTTGGGGGAAAACGTGAAGGTTACAGGAAAGTTTGCAGACACCAAGCTAGGTTTGGGAGAGGAGAGTCATCTGTATTCACTGATTTTGAAGGAATAAACAGACTATCACCCCACTCGCCATACTTCTGATAGCATTATACAGTCTGTCAAATCAAATTGCACATATAAAGTGTGATACACAGTACAGTTTTTCCCTGTAGCTTAGAAGACAGAGTATTTGAGACTGGATCAATAGCAAAGTAGGCTGCAAATATCTGAATTAATACTTTTTATAATTAGTCCATTTTGAAACTTATTAAAAGGTATACAGCTGGCCAGCTGACATTGCTTTGCTGCCATCCTGAAGAGTTTTCTGATCGCAAATAGCGAGCAGCTGAATTGGAAATGGGCGACTGAGTCACAGCGCCCTCCTGAGTTTTCCCCTAAGGACACAAAGTCCTGCCCACCTGGGGATGTGGACAGACCCTGGACATGACACCGGTGTGAGACTGTTGATGGGCACCATCACGTGTGAAGCAGAAGGGCAGGGCCTGCTTGCAGCCTTCCATCAAAGGTAGGGGTGTGTGTGTGTGTGTGTGTGTGCAAAATGGCGATTGGTCTGTGATTCTTTTAGGTGAAGACACACTTTACCTACTTGCGAATGCTTGAGACTATTACAGCAAAACACAATAAAGAAACAGCACAAAACCATCACAAAAGCAGAGCAGTTACAGCACCCACAGGAGGGGTTCCAACAGGGAAAGCCCAGCCAGAGGACAGCATTATGGTCCGTGGCTGTCACCGTCAGCTGGGAGAGGCTCTGAGATCCACACAGTGCTGGCCACAGCTTGTGTCTGCATCAGCCTCCGAAGCCACGCTGACTTGGTGGTGCTGGGCTACAGGTGTAGCCCGGGTTCCCTAAAATTTTGTACTACAGGTTCCCTACAAATGACACATGCTACAGGAGGGGAGGAGCTGGTCCGCTCCAATCAGAAGCAGAGAGTCAAAAATAAGGCTGGGAGCAGCCTAATTTTGCTAACAGCGACGCAAATGGGTGAGTTTAAGTTGCAGAATAGCTTAGGAACCGAGCCAGTACCAATGGCATTTCTTTAGAACAGAGTTCTAAAAATGCAAAAACAAAACAAACCCCCCAAACTCAACAGCAATAATAATAAATTTGTACTTGTAGACAACCTGTCCTTAACTACACTAAGTCACAGAGCGAGGGCTTGGATTTAAACCCAAGTCAGATGGTAGAGCCTACTGAGACCAGAGCTAAATCCAGCCCAGCCACAATCCTGACTTCTGTTCTGCAGGACACACTGCCCCGAGGTCTTGTGGGTCTTCCTCGTGTATCTGTCATGGAGACGAGCTGTGAAGGGGCACAACACTGTCTCTGGTCACCATACTTCACCCCCGTAGCATGAGGAGTCCCTGGATGCCCCACAGAGACATTTGCCCTGGGAATTGTGGCCTTTGCCTTTGCTTTAAAGAAAAAAGACAACACAAATGGTGCTGCACACACCTCCAGCCCCGGATCTGGTGGCCGTTCGGCAAACTAACCCACCTGCTCACCTGGCCCTCTGTTTTTCACTGGGTTCGCTGACTGCAGTGGTGGCCTTGGCACTGTGGGGATGCAGCTCACTGGAAAGTGCTAGCTAAAGGACGTTACGGCAGAATGTAGAGCAAACAATTAGCTGATTGATCCGGCAGAACTGTATTTTCATTTTCTAACAGCAGTTTTGGCACCAGATGGAGAATGTTAACTGATGACGCTCTAAGATAACCAAGGGGAAGCCACACTGCTGGACCGGTAGTTGTCAGAAGGCCTCTGGGGGAGGAATCGTGTCAGACACAGAGTTCTGTCTTATAGCCACAATTATGAGACATCCTTGGAATTACGTATTTCTCTCTTTTACCTTATTTTTAATTATTTACTTAATTATTGTTAAATAATTTATGTTTTATTAGCACATGCTTGTAATACATAATTATCATTTCCACCATGGGGAAATTGTAAGTGCATATAATATTTCTTAATTCTTTTTTTTCTCATTCCCTTCACCTCTCTTCAACCCTTCTTCCCTCCTCATTTAAAAAGCTGTTTCCATTTCTCCTTCTCTCTCTCCCCTTCTCCTTTTTCCTCCCTCTCCCCGCCCTCTCCTTCCCTCTCCCCCTCTCTCATATAAGGCACAGTCCCACAAAAATCACCTAGGAAGCCCTGAGAGTCTTCTGGAACATGGTGGAACAATAGTATGCAGAAAGCATCGATCACAATGTGCAGGAGGTAAGCATCCCAGGGACCATGGGTGGCATTGTGTCCACGACATGGGGTCTGCTAAGGCAAGAGTGGGTGGAGCCAGTGGTCCTGACCCGAGAATCGAACAAGCAGAGTCCTACAAGTCAGCAGGGGAGATGGAAGCAAAGGCACTGAAGAGCCAAAGTGAGCAGGAAGAGAGGTAAGGTGGTGTCTTAGTTACCTTTCTCATCATTGTGACAAAATAACTGACACTCAAGGTTAAAGAGGAAGGGTTTCTTTTGGCTCATAGTCTGTAAAGGTTTCAGTTCATTGTCACTGGCTCTGAGGCAGGGCGCCGTGGCACAGGGTCCTTGCAGAAGGCCAGCAGAAGCAGCACTCAGCACCAAGCCACGTGCAACCATAGCAGCTTCTTTCTGCCCCTTTTATAGTCTATCTAGGCTGCCTGGCTTAGGTAGGGTGTCAAACCAATCAGTGGGCCAACTGAGTAATCACACACCCTTAATTCCACGGCCTTAATCCCAGCATTGCATCATAAATCTACCACTCTGCAGATGCAGCCACTTCTGAAAAAGTCCCAGCTATGACTGTATGAGGCTTCGAGAGAGATATCTAAACATAAGCCATAACACTGCCCCAGGCCCCCAAAGGCTCATGCATACCCCTTTATGCAAAAGCCACTTAGTCCATCTACAAGACTTGCCAAAATCCTAATGGTTTCAGTATTGCTGAAAAGTCCAAGTCCAAAGTCTCCTCTGAGATTTAAGGCAAAACGTTAGGTGTCAGCCCTTGTTCAAATAAAAAGAAAGTTAACCACTTCTGACATTCAATGGCAGATAGACATTTCCTTTCCAAAGGTACAAAGAAGGGAATAGAAAGAAATGGGAACAAAGCAAGTCCAAAATCCAGCAGTACATGTACTAAGTCCTATAGTCCCATGTGCAGGATGCCAGGCAACATGTGGCAAGATGTGAACTCCCAAGGGCTTGGAGTGGCTCCACCTCTATGGCACTGCCTGTGCTCACAGCTCCTGTGGCTTCTCTCTTGGGCCTGCTCTACTCCCTCTTGCAGTTTTCTGACCCACATTCCTAGCTTATCCAAACTTCTAGGGTCTCCACAGCATGTTCAGCTTCGCAGTCGGAGCTTCACACACTGCCCCGTCAGTGGCACACTCCCTGGTCTCCCAAGCCTTCTTCTAAACTCTGGGTGGAAGCCTTCCTGACCCCACCACTCTGTATCCCACAAGCACTTAAAATCAGCATCATGTGGATGAGACCAAAGCCAGCCTCCAGTGGAGGAGAAGCCAGGCTTCCTTCTCTCTTGGCTGTAGAGGTCCAGTGCCTTTGAATCAAGTCCAAGGAAGAGCTTCCTTAGGCTGCTGCCACTGGGAAAACGCGGTACTCCAGGACTGTCTTCTCAAAGCAGAGCCTTTCACATTTGCAACTTTCGGGCTGCAAAGACTGGAGATCTACCAGTCCCCATGGTGTCTTCAGGCCATCTTTTCTATCACAGTCTTCTGAAATACTTGAGTTTTTCCTTGCTAATCATTCCAGTGACAGATTTCTCCTGACAACTTTATGGGAGATTCCTTGGCCAAAGTCACAATGTTTTGAATCATTCTGCTGGGCTCTTTGATCTTGATTCTCAACATAAATCTAGCTAATAGCCCCTAATAGTAGCCATGTCACTGCCTCAACATTTGACTGCCAGAAAATTTCTTCTGCAAGTTTAATGATTACACTACCCTTAAACTCAGACTCAGGCAAAGTCTCTGGACACTAGTAAAATGAAGACAAACTGTCTGACAAGCCATAACACATATTGTCTGGAGTCCAACAGCAGTGCAGCCATGCTTCCTAGCAGAAACCTCCCAAGCCTGGTCTTTACTGGCATCATTTCTACCAGCATTCCGATCTTCAGAGTTCTGACCAGAATCTCCCACTCAATACAGCCTAAGGTGTTCTAGCCATACTTTTTCAGCTGGAAGCATTCCAAACCTTTCCTAAGTCTTCCCACCAGCCAGCTCTGAGGACTCCTAAACCACATGGTCAGGTGCAGTCAGGGCAATGACCCTACTTCTCTGCTACCGAACTCTGTCTTAGTTACTTTTCTCATTGGTGAAATGAAATATCTGATACTGAAATTTAAGGGAGGAAAGATTTGTTTAGCTCACAGTTTCTGTATGGGATCTACAGAAACTTCCATAGAGGTTTCTGTCTGTAGTTGGCTCCCTCCACGGCATGGTGGCATGGCAGAGGGGCATTGCAGAGGAGAAATAATTCATGATGGACAGAAGGCCAAAGTGAGAAGAAACCAAGTGACCTTAGCAGTTCCTTTACATTCTCTCTAGGCTACCCATCTTAGGGTGGGTGCTCAACCAAGCAGTGGGCCAACATGCCCTTAATCTCAGTGTCCTAGCATCAGACAATGAATCAGCCACACACTCTAGATCTCCCTACCTCTGAAAAAAGCCCCACCTATCACCATATGAGGCTTTGGGGGGACATCTAGACACAAGGCATAACAGGTAGCAAATACTCAACACCCTGACACTCAGACCTGACCTGAATTCCTGTGCCATGCTTTGGCTCTAGCTGCCAATGTGCCCTCCGGCTCTGCAGCTAAAGCCCCGTGGCCCTCCCTTCTGCTCGTCTTCATGTGTTCTCCTGCACTGCTCCCACCTTACACAACCTGTTTGCCACAGGCACCTGGTGTCAGTCTAGTAACTCATGAGTTGTGCTGTGACATGTGAGGGGACAGCACCACCGTGGCTTCTTCTTGGATCTCCAGGATATGACAGGCTGAAAGACCAGGCTTCCTGGCATTTTCCCTGGCTTCCCATGTCACAGCAGCTCTGTCTTGATTGCAGGTCCTCTGGCATTGGCAGGTGCATTTCTCCTTCTGATCTTTGTTGAGGCCATTCCTTGCACAAGACTTCTCCTCCAGGGCACTTCATGTGACCTCCCTCACCTCCCTCACACCCTGCCTTCTAAGTGAGGCCTTTTGCAGGTCTCCAGTGTACAACTGCAAACGGGAGCCTTCTCCAGCATCCAAGCACAGCTCCAGCCCAGGTGTCCACAGCAGCCTCCACTTCGAGGAGACGATAAACCATCAACTTCTCTACCATGCTGTTGCTGCATGTAGGAGTTCTCAGTGTCTAGAAGCTCAGAGGTCATAGGTGCCATGCTTCCTCCATGGATGTATCCTACAACTTTTAAAAGAAAAATACTATAAAGAAACCCTCAAAAATAACAGCAAATGAAAGAATGAGTAAGTAATTGGAAAGATGCCTCTGGTTTTCTCTCAGACCTAACTGGAGGTTAGCGGGCTCTGCAGCCTGGAGCGACTGAAAGTAAAGCACAGGTGGTTTTGACCTGGACGGCAGGCTCTACAGCAGGCACAAAAGCAAAAGGAGAAAGGCCCCAGAATCTCTCACCCACCAGCAACTCTGAGGCTCAAATGGGGACTGGTGGAGCTGGAGAAAGACTTCCTCCCGCAACGGTGTCTTCTTTGGTTTGAGGGTGGCAGGAGAGTAGGTGACCTCATGAAGCACTGTGGGCATTGCTAAGGGAGAGTGAGTGTGCACATGTGGAAGCCATGGTAGTGTGTGTAACTGGAGGTAAGAAAAATGGCACAGGGAAACACTGCAGAGTCCCAGCATCACAGACTGCCATCCAGATTGTCACTAAGAACAGGGTGCTTGGGTGCATATGGCACCATCTCTATTTACTGAAGCATTGAAATCATAATAAAATTGGAGAAAAAACCTACAGTGATGAGGAGGATTGTCCAGAAAATAACTATCTTATTACATCGTTCCATTTATCCTGACATCCAGCTCACCATAACTGTCACCTGTTCTCCCAGTCCGCTCTGGCAGCTGTAGAAAATGACTCACGCTGGGTGCTTGGTCAACCCCTCGACAGCCCCAGAGGCTGTGAGCGCAAGACCCAGGCATTGGTAGATTCAGTGTCCAGCGCTTCCTCGTCCTAGGGTGCATCGCTCAGATGCATCTTCACACAGTGGAGGGTTTGGGGCTCCCCAGGATCTCTAGCTTTGGGGCAATGAAGGGTTTCACCTTAAGATGTAGTCCCTTCAAATGTCCCCACCTTCTAATTCCATCTCCTGGTGATGATTTAGATTTGCACATGACTTTGGAGCACTGACACATGACTACAGCACCCAAAGAAGTATTGAAAATGCACCTTCCTGGTATTTCAAGAGTAACACAAAAACCACACATTTAAGCATATCATCCCTTATTCACTGGTGTCAAACCAGTTGGAATAATTTTTAGTATGTTGATTTATCTATCCCATATTATAAAGAAAAAATATTTCATGCAGAGCTATGGATTTCATCTGAAGGAAATATATATGTCTTCTGAAACTTACAGGGTCTGCATAAAGCAGCACAGATCACTGTACCATATTAAGTGAGGATGCTACTGTCTGGGTTTGGCTGATTGGTTTCCTACAGAATGTCATAATTTTCACATTTCCTCCTGGAAAATATTTACATTTTATCCTAATATAATTAGAGACCATTGGGCAGAAACATTACACAGGTTGGCTTTCATTAGAATTTCTGCATAATATCAGTCACATTTTCTAGGTAGTAATTAGATGCATTAAGGAAGAATGATTCCCTGGAGGCTTATTATACAGATTTTTCTTTCAAATTTGTGTCAAAGGTCACCTTGGGTGGGGAATCATGGATGTCACTAAGGGAGATAGTGGATAAAAGCTTCTGAAATGAGTCAGTGGGCCAAAGTATCTGGGTTTCTGACTATTGACACAGAAAATGGATAGACCAGAATCATGCATGTGTGTGTTACCGGTATTGAAGGAAAATAAAATAACATATTATTTTCATTAAGATGCATACAAGAAAACAAGTTTGCATAGAAATCAGATACAGGATTATCAACATAATTTCAGTACAAAGATGGAGGTTTGCAAAACATGGCCTGTTTTAATTTTTTTTTTTTGAGACAAGTTCTTACTAAATCATTGACTAGGCTGAGTCCATTTGTGATCCTCCTGCCTCAGTTTCCTGGCATGCTGAGATTACAGATTTGTGCTCTTCTTAAAAGTGCATGGCTTTGAGGGTTCCGTTTTTATTTAGTTGTCCTAATCTTTCTGAGTCATGGGTCCCTTTCGCATGGGGGGGTGATGCAGTGACCAGGTCCAGGCCTGTGTGCCCAACACACTGGAAGATCAAATAATGAATCCAGGGGCACTGTGATGTATGTTCTGCTTTACAATCTTCAAGTGAAAGACTATTTAAATAAACCTCAGAGCATCTTAAATGCTATCTTTCAGTTTTCTTTCTAGAAACATTTATATCCAGCTATCTCTTGAATTCATTCTGTTCAGCTGACAAGTTTGAATCAATTTTCTTCAAACTGTGCTTTGATTAAAGAATGGGCCCAGTTTTCTTAATAGTCTTTTGAAAATTTGACCCTTTATTCTCATATCCACCTGATACAAAAATAACACTTGGAAAAATAAAGTAATGATCTAAAAATAATGTTTCCAGATTTAACAAAAAAATAGCATACTCTAATAAATTGAAATATCAAGTAAAATATATTGCTGGCATAAATACATTTCAAATATTGCACAGGGCACATGCATATCAAAATATGTAGCTGTTCTAAAGTTCACATTTAACACGTTTTTCTGAGAACCCCAAATAAAACATTCATTCTTATTCCTCTTTGTATAGTAGAAATAAACAGGTATCAGTATATGACTTACTTTTTAAAAAATACTGATCAGCAATTTTTCACTGTGTGGTACCTAAATTCCAATGTGAACTTCAAACTCTGGCTCACACTGTTTTCAAGATAAATAATAAGACGTTGTACAGGGCAACAGCGCGGGCTGGGCGGAGGGCCGGGCATGTATGTGCTCTCAGTGCGCATGTGTAGAATCTATCATGGAAGGTTCTCAAGGTGGCACTTCCTCTCCCGAGGGGCAGAGGTGTCCTTAGCCTGCCCTTATAGAATGGCTGTCTCTGGAGATGATTGCGGGGACTAATTTTTGTGTTAATTTAACTGGGCCACCAATACCCCATATATTTGATTAAGCGTTACCATGCGTGTTCCTTAAGGGTGTTTTTAGAAAAGTTAATTTCTTTGTTTGCGTGTTACTTTATTTTAAGACTGCAACCTTTTCACTCTTTTTTCTTGCTTATGCAAATTGATCAGTTTCGTTTTGATAGATTTATCTGTGCACATAGCATATTCTGATCTTTTCACCGTCATTACCCACCTTGCCCCGCCCCCCACTTTCGCAGTGTGGGGTTTCAGTGTGTGTTTTGCTGAGGCAGGGCCTGGGGAGAGCAGATCGTCCTAGCAATGTACACAGGCTTTGAGCAGCTGCAGGCCTGGATGGAGCAGGTCCTCCTCCACCGTGTGAGAGTGACCCCTACCCCAGCCTAGTCCTCTTCAGCTGGGACATGGCTTTGCCTACCTTTGGACTGGTACAGAGCCTCTGCTCCTCCAGTCAGCAGTTGGCCAAGTGCAGCTCTCCGGACCTGTCAGCTCTCACTACCACGTGGGCCACTGCCTCACGGCAAAGCTTTCCCTACTTTGTGGAACAGACATGTTTAAGGACCAGAAGAAAGTCATCCTCCAGTGACTCAGGGTGGGTTTTGCATCTGGGCTGTGCTCCTTAAGTGTCCCCAGATGAGAAAAGGGCCAGAGGCCACAGTCAGTGGATTCAGGTTGCCTGCTTTTTTTCAGTTCCCCTGAGTCAAGGGAAAGTTCTGGGAAAAAAAAAGTTCAGCTTTCTAAGGTCAGGAGCTCACACCCTCAAGCTGCAAGAGGACTGCCTCGGTCCTGAAGGAGGTATGCATTCCTGCACGGGAAACTGTCCACCCCAGCGTGTGCACACAGAGAGCACTGCGCCCCCGGGGTCAGCAGGGAGGGCATCGTGGAGCCCTACTCCCTATCTCAAGGACAGCGCCAAGGACCACAGAGGCAAAACTGCACCCTCAGTGAGCCACGGGAGGTCTGAATGCTGTGGGAACACGACTTGCCTGATATCCTTCCTCTCGTCTTACTCCGTTTGCAAAATGTGGGGTGTTTTGTCTGTCTTTGGCAGCAGAGTGTCAGCCATTCTATTTGGTTCAGTATTGCTTGACTGGTTTATAACACAGATATGCCCAAAGAATTGATTAAAAGGGTCTCACAATACTAACATCATCCTGCCCTTTGCATGAACATACAGTGTCATTACAGATGCCATAGCTAACCTTGAAAGTCAACTCAGTCAGCCTGATAGCTGCCTATGTGACTGGTGGGGCATCTCCGGGCATGTCTCCGAGGGGCATGGGGAAATGACTTTGGGATCTATATCTATCCCCACCCCCCGCATGCCTTTTCTCTCCAGAGCACTTTGTTTCTGCTGTTTCCTGACATCCAGAAGTAAACAGCTTTGCTTTGCGCCCCCTCTGTCATGATGCTTCTGTCTTCTGGTCAGGGGACGGGACCTGTGAAACCGTAAGCCACATAAACCATTTTCTCCTTTAAATTGTATGTCAGGCATTGTGTCCTTGCAGTGGAAAGCTGACCCATACAGCAATGGAAGATCAATTTTCATTAAGCTCTAACTCGGAAGTATTCTTAATTTTTCAAAGTCCAAAGCTGTAAGATAACAGAAAAACAACTTGATATGGTAACACAGTATTCCACGATGTCCTAGGGTCATGTTACCCACCTCCCCTCAGTTGTCATCATTTTCTTAAAAAGTCCCAGGAGTATGTGTCTAGACAGAAAGGGAGGACGCTGGAGATGAAGCTCAAAGTAAAAGATGCTCAGATCACTGCCGATACCAACGTCCTGTAAGCACAAACATCAAGCCAACCTGGACCTCCAGGACTGCTCTGCCTGTTTAAGGGTCAGGGTTTGGATGCATCCGGGTGTGGACAAAGGCTTCCTGGGTGAGCCCAGGCACCACACAAGGGACGCTCTTCTGCAGGCAGTTGGAAGTCTTCCCTGCCCTATGGCATCTGCCTATGCTGAACCCACAGACTCCAGGGATTGTTTTAACCAGGCTCGATTTGTCTTTGAAAGAGACATTTTAAAAAGCAAAAGAGCTTAAACAAACATGAAAGTAATCTAATTCAACCATAAACATGAAAGCTAATAAGATTACAATCAATTGATCTAAATATTACTTAAAATAATTAGAAATGATTTTGATGGCATGCTGTTTCAGTCAGGACACTTTCATGTCACATCAGGAAGCAAACAGATAATTGCTTTCGAGAATATGTTTTTTGTTGTTTATGACCTTCAAAAGAAGTGTCACTGTTGGCCGAGCTGTCAATCAGGGCTTCTCCAAATGAGAAGGGATATTCTGCGTGGACCGCAGCTCCGGGCTTCCTCTGCGCTCTGCGCTCCAGGTGGTCGGCTGCGCTGGCTCTGCTTTATCCTGGTGTTTTCTCCCACACAGCTCCTCACAGGTGCCGAGCCTGCACATACTGTTTCCACTGTGCTCCATCCTGTGGCAAAGCACGTGGAGAGAGCTCCCCATTGGCTGTTGAAGGTCGTGGGTTGTTCCTCTACATAGGCATGAAGATCCCAAGACTTTGTGATGTGTCTCCTTGGGTGTCACCTCTCACCTGAAGTAGAACTATGATTACAGTCACTGAGGAATCAGCTTTTCCTTCCTTTCCTACCCCTTTTCTTCTTTCTATTGGTGAGACTATTCCAACTCTTACCTTGAGCTTGGAAGTTATCACTACAAAAATATTGTTTCTGAGTTGTTTTTGTGCTCTGTGTTTTGTGTGTGTGTTTTGTGCTTAAACCAACCTGAATGTTGAGTCCTTGGTCTCATTGCTTCCCCCGAGGAGCCTCCCAGATCGGACCAGAAAACAACATTGCGCTTAGTGCTGCTCCGGCTCGAAGCAAACATCGGACCGAAACACACTCAATGACTCATCCCACCCTCTCGGAGTCACAGCAAGCTTCCCCATCCACAGTTTGCATTCACGCAACTCAAAAAGCAGTTGTTTAGAACCTGCAGGGTCCATCTGGATGGGACAAAACATTCACTCTAGAAATGCGGCAACTAATTAACCTGTTTTTTTCAGTGTGTGAGCAAAGTAAACAGAGCGTGTAAAGGGAACATTCCATTGAAAAGTTAATAGGATGAATATTGGGGTTAGTCTCATCAATAACAAGAAAGCATATTGTGAGAAACCTTCAAGAGACTTTCTGTTTTCTCACTGCAGTGCGCTCGTCACAGTGGAGCACTGAGGGGAGCACGACGGTCAGAATGCGCCAAGCTCCTTGTTATGGTTTGTGTCTTTGTCCCCCCACCCAAGCCTTATGCAGCCATGGAGGTGGCTGAAACTAGTGTTTCTGATAGGTTCATCGTCTAGCGCTGGGGTTGGCAGTGTGAGTGCTGCACCTGCCCAGGGGCAGAGCAAGCCTGCAGGGCGACAGCTGTGTTCTCCCTTGCTGTTTGCAGTGACCATGAACTGCTGCCTCGCTGTGCCCTCCTGCCTTGGAGCCAGCTGCATGTGGACAGAAGCCTCCAGCCTGTAAGAAGTAAACCTTTCCTTCATTCTTGTTGGACGCTGGGTATTTTGTCTCAGCAACAAGAGAGAAGTAACTGAGCTAATCCTTATGTTTTCATGAAAACGTTTGCCTGTTGACCGGAGGCAGGCAGGTGCTGAGGCCCCATTTTGAAGCGTTAAGTCATTAAAAGCCACGCGAAAAGCATGCAGTACATCTCAGATAGAGTTTCAGATTATGCTGTTTCCCAAAGTTCCTGAAGGTTATGCCTACGTGACACTGGAAGCAGTGAGATTTCCAGGGGTTAAAATCTAAATAAATAATATGTAAATGTCCAGACCATGTGAATTATAGCAGTGTAAAATGCTTTAATGATAATGACCAGTTAAAATGTATTCTGAGGATGACTGAAGAATTTTTAAAAGAAATGCCTTCAATTTTTACTGATAATTTTAGCTCTCCTTTATCATTTCTTTTATTGCTTAGCTTGTGATATCTCAGGTTATAACACTCACACGGACACATCGCACAACAAGCCACATTACTGTTTCTCTCTTACGCCTGGGAAGCCTGCGGATCCTTCCAGCAGGACTGGTGCTCACCTGTACCTTGCTCTCGCCGCTGGTTCCCCAGAGCTGGGCCTGCAACTCACAAAGAACTAGTGACAAGGCCACTGCAGCAACTCCAGGAAGCACTTTAAACTCTTGCTTGGAATTCTGCCTGGTAATTCCTTCCTTTCCTGTGGTTTTTCTTTTCCATCGCCCACAGTATCTATGGGACCCGTTGCAGCGATGGCCAGGCCCTGACCAGTACCGTCTGCAGGTCTCTGCAGCCTCAGTCTCTCAGGAAGCCCACACATGAGCCCTGTGCTGCGTTTGGTTCTGTGCTGCTCAGCTGCTGCGCACTGGGCCCTGCCTGGTGCTTGGTTACCTTCCCTCCACGAGAGTATCAAGCGAAGGCTTCTCCACGGTCAGCCAGCTCTGCGCTAGATTTCCTCGAGCGCACCCACCAGCTTGGCGGTTTTCTAACAACCAAGAAGCAGCCCTGTCATCACGCTCATGGAAAAGCTTCCGCTCCCAAATCACATAAACTCAGCGTTCCTTACCATGCAGCTCAATGTGGACAAACTGAAAACTTGAAATCAGGGAGGACTCTCGCTGACTGGTTTCTTGAGTACACTGCTCTAGGCGTGTGTTTTTAAATCCAACTTGGCTAAAGTGATTTTGAAGGATTACGGTCTTCAAATCCCTCAATGTGCTGGGCAGTTGGATGACAGGGAGCTGAGTGTCCAGAAGACAGCAGAAGCCTGGAGGAAGCGCAGCCCCGTGTGGCAGGTGACTCCGACCCGGACCACAGCCAGGAAGCCGGGTGTCCTGGCTCAGCTTGCAGTAATGAAGGGTCTGCCAACAGCAGGGCACAGCTTCACATGACGTGAAAAATAACTGAGTACCAGAGTCCCTCTCCAGATGTCCCATGTGTCAGTGTTCAGAGGATGAAATACGATTCATGACAACAGTTTATCAAGACTTCTAGGCAATAGTTGACAAATTAATCAATGCGAGTGTCACTGGGCATTGCTTTCCATCAATATTAAACAGCAAAATGAACAGAACTTTGACATTTACTTTTGAGGTGCTGCAGACCAAAGGCAATTATAACAAAGCGGTGGCATTAAAAATATTCCTGCAGCAATAAAGAGGAGAGAGAAGAGTGTGGGCCGCAGTGGAAATGGCTTCCCTTCCTGAGAAGCGGTGAAAGGAAGGAAAACAAAAGCAAACAGAACCTTGACATGCGGTAATTGGAGATGTCATATTTCACGCCATGCAATTAAAGGTTAAGCTTATTTTCTCTGATTGTATTATTTAATTACAAAAGTAAATATGATTGGACATAAAATGGATGCCTCCAGATGCCATGTCAACACAGCCCTGAATGCCACCAAACGCTATTTTGAAGATTGCTCTTGTCATTTCTAACAATCAAGAAGCAGCCCTGTCACCACATTCATGGAAAATAACCAAGTAATTGTGGTAATTGCTTATTTATATTATTTATTCTTCTGCTGTTTGACAGTAAACAGAAAGCAAAGACGTTTTAAATTTCATCTAAAAGTGCATACCACCCACCTGTCAGGAACAGTAGAGTGGGGAATCTGGAGAAAGGTGAATTAGTGCTGAGTCTGCTCACTGACCTGCAGGTGAGAAGGATCCAGCCTGGTAAATGACATGCAGAAATCGACTGCACAAGTAATCCACAGGTAGCTTGCCTGTGGGCCAAGGCTCTGCCTCTAGAGTTGACGGAAACACCTACGACTGTGGGAACCAGTTTCTGTGATGTACTGGGTGGGATCAGGCAACACAAGCACCATAGGCTGCAATGGTGTTTTATTCCTAGAGAAAGAACCTACCTGTTTCCTGCACCGTGTCTACCTTCAGTGGTAAATCCCCACCCGCAGCCCCGAGCTGGGAGCCACATAATCAGCTCTTGAGTCCTCACATCTTCCGCAAGCGGGGTCCCCAGAAGCGTGGATGGCTGGAGAAAGCAGCTGCTCTGCATCCACACTTGCCCTTGCTCAGAGAGCAGGCTCCGCCTGGCTGGGCTGGGAAGTATCTGAAAAGCAAGGAAGCTTGATGATCTGCAGTGACCCCACCTGCAGCTGTTGGCATGAACGGCCACAACAACTTACTACAGGGCACAAGACTCAAAGAAATATGTTTTCCCACAGTTCCAGAGCTAGAATTCCAAGATCCGAGTGCTGGCCTGATCTGTTTCGGTGGTGGCTCCTTCCCTAGAACACACGCGGCCTCCTTGGTGACCCTGCCTACAAAGACAGTAGCTTGTTGGACCAGGGCTCCAACTTTCCAACCTCACTTAACCTGAACTGCTTTCTTAAATATGTCCGCTCCAAATACAGTTGTGCTGAGGGCTAGAACTTCAACACATGGGTGAAGAAGACAAGAATTTCCTCATAGCATCCTGCTTCTGTACAGCAAAATACATGTCCTTTAAATATGCACAATACACTCATCTCATCCCAAAGTCTGCAGGTCTCAGTCCAGCATCAACTCTAAAGACCAAATGCAAAGATCTCTGTACACAGGAGGCGCAAATCTCCCATGGCTGTGTCTGTGCTTCTTATTACACATTCCCAAATCAGGAGAGGAGGAATCAGAAGGGACAAAGAGTCATGGCTTCTCAGAAAGTTCATCATGGTAAGGCAAATTCCTCAGATGTTAAACTCGAGAACATTCCTCTTAGAACTGATGCTTTGTCCCAGAGGAGCATGGGGGGTGGTGTCATCATCACCACAGTCCTATGCGTTGGCTTAGTGTCCAAATTCTGCACCATGGACCTGCTCCCCACCCCAGCCACAGGAAGGGGCATTGGGCTCATGGAGATTGGAGACATGGCCTAGCCCATGGGAATCTAGGAAGACCCTAGACCCTTGGGCCTGTGGGAGCAGAGGAGCCCTAATGATCTCGGACTTGTCTTCAAACAGCCTTCCCTTTCCTTAAAGTAAGAGACAAGTTTTCACTGGAAGAGCTTTATTGCTCCATCCTACAGGACACTAGGAGTCTGGACCCTTCCTTTGGTTGGACCTGCCTTTGTTCCCGCTCTGTCGAGTGGGCAGGATCCCCATGTATATAATCCCAGCTCTGTCAGCCCTGCTCAGATGACGACTTGGACCACGACTCACCTTCTCTCATGCACTATGCAGCCACACCTGGCATCCACTTCAGGGCACACATCTGTACCTTTTCCAACGTGGATAAGCTGAAAATCCTTTCGTGTTTCAAGCTTCTCATTTCTAATTCCTTTAAAGTATCTCTTCCTTCTCATATTTCACTGTAAACTCTTCAACCCTTTGCTGAGAAATACTTTCAGCTAATTATCCAGTGTTATCATTCATGTCACCTATATGTAAAAACAAACAAACAAACAAACAAACAACCCAGCAGAACACACCTCAGTCAAGTTCTTTGCCGCTTTATGCCGAGGATTATCTTTCCTTCAATTTCCAGTCATCTGTTCCTCACTTTAGGCCCCATTGGAGACCTCGTGGGTTACACGTTAGTGTCCTCTTGGCTGGATACATTCTTTTCAAGGCTCTGTAGTCTTTTACTAGCACACACCTTCCTGAGTCTACTCATCACCTAGTTCCAAAGCCACATCCACAGTTTTAGGAGTTTGTTACAGCAGCATCTCATTCTCAGATCCAAATTTATGTGAGTCAAAATCACCCTGAGAAATCACCCAATAGACTGTTGACTGTGTTGTTTCTCCGTGTTGTTCCCCAACAAACTTCTTGCACGTAAGTCTTGGTTATCACTGTGTAACGTGGATCAGTGCTCACCTCCACGGACTATCTTAACTACTTTCTCATTGCCAAGACAAAGTACCCACCACTCACAAGTTGAAGGAAGAAAGGTTTATTTCAGCTCACAGTTTGTAGAGGTTTAGTCCATAGTCAGCTGGTTCCAGTGTAGGGAGGCACGGCAAAGGGCACGGCCCAGGAGAAACAGTCCATGGCAAGGCGAGCAGAAGCAGCACATAGCAGCCTTCCTTTCACTTTTACTGTGTCCAAGCTACAAGCCCATTGGTTGGTGCCACCCACCCTCCCATTATTCACACCCAGAATTATGCTAAATCAATCTGTGAACTCAGTTAGTGATCATACACCCTTAATACATACTCATACACCCTGGAGTCAAACACTTGCCAAAAGACCCGCCTATGAGCCCAGGATGCTTTGGGGGAACATCTAGGTCACAACCCATAACATGCACCTTCTCAGTGCTGGGGACTATTTAGTTTGGAAAATTCGAAGGTCAACATAAGTGCTGTGGGGTCACCTTGCTTTCAACCATTATAGCCTATGGCATTGAAATATTTTGTAAATCATCACCAGAGGTTGATTTCTCCTTTCAGGTTCTGCAAAAGCCAATGTAGGGTTGCTGCACTCTGGTGTTATATAAAGACCGTACACGAGTGTCCCCAGCAGAGTGTTAGCATAGTCATTTTTAGGGAAAAGAGATCATAACTGCAGGACTCACCTTGCTTTAAGCAAAGCAGTTCCAAAAAGGCCTGGACCTCAGTAGAACAGTCCTGCATGTAAAAACTGACCTTCTGCATTGCCCGGCCTTAGATTTTCTCTGCCATTAACCAAGTGTCAGCCTGAAGATGACACAGGTGTGCTTTGGTGAAGTTGCCCTGTATTGGAAGCTGGCAGGGAGATAAATCCACCAGTGCTGTGAAGCATGAGTGGCGGAGAAGCAGCTTTGAATATATACTCCAGGGAAACTGAAGCACAAAGTGCCTAAGACAGTTGCTGGGGTGGGTGAGAAGGCAGGGTGGCTGGTAGAGGTCTGTTGGAGCTGATTTCTCAAGACACTCTTTATTTGAAGGTCCGAGGGTGACGTTTTCAGGACTGAAGGATAACAGTGCAAATGTTGCCAGTGTTTGTCACCAAGATGAGGCCCCTACCTTCAGCCTTTATCAGGCCTGTCCAGTCTGAAGCCCACAGACTGGACACTGCTGGTTTCTCAGGCCACAGAGTGAAGACAAATCATCTTGCGTTGCATATAAAATATGAAATATAATTAAATAGATAAGTAATAAAACTTTATTTCTGAAACATGCTTGTTATACCACAGGTTTGTCTACCCTATGGGATGCAGGTTGACCATGCCTAAGTGTCCCTCTAGGGATACCTTTGCTACACAAACCCATCTTCTCAATGTAGAGTGGTGAGTGCGCTGCTGGAGACATCCAGGTAGTCAGAGGCTCTTGGGGGTCCCAACAAGAGCCTCTTTCCTCCTCAGAGACTCTGGAACAGGTGTCCTCGGGCATGTCTTTGCTGTCACACCCAGACGGGTCCAGTCTCATGCTGAAGACCCTGCTATGGTAGTCTTTGCCCTGCAGCTAGGTGAATGAGACAAGGAAAGGTAAAGGAGCAGATGCAAAGCTGAACACCTGGCAGCCAGTGGACACAGGGCTCAGGAGATGCTACCCAGCTGCCATCCTTCTGTATCGGGTCCATGCCAGCCTCCATCTTGAGGGGGCCAGCTTCAGAGAACCTGAACAAATGACCGTCTTTGGGAGCCAGGGACCAGGGAGCCATCTGGGTGCCGAACACACATGCGGGCCAGGACTATGGCTGCTTAATCATGGAGGGCTTCGAACCCAAATGAGAGAAAATCTTTGCAGAGAACTCCGTCACTCCAGCTGCCCTCACAAGTGTCAACTGAACAAACTGAGTGATTGACACACAGAGCAGCAAACTCAGGAGCAAGACTCAAGATGTGGGTGGTTTCAACCAATAGGCTTACAGCTCATATGGAATAAAAAGGGAAAGAAGAAGGAAATCTCCCTTTTGCTTCTTGAGAGGAACTCTGATCTCTGCTATGGTCTTGGGACATTGGTCGCCATTTCCTTCAGGCTCCCAGCACAGATGCTTCTGTGTTCCAAAGCAAAGCCTTTGGGTCTCCAACATGACTCCCACGGACTCTGCAGTGAGCTCCAGTCCCTCTGTCTCTGATTGCATCCTCTGGTCCTCTGCATCCTCTGCATCATCCCAGATGATGGTCTTCGGCAGTCACCCAACCCTGATTCCACAGGACACCATTGTAAGCCTACTCAGTAAATCCTTTATAATCATATCTATACTGGTATCTATTGGTATATATTGGTATCTATATATCTATGTATCTTCTATTTCTATATCTCTATATCATCTTTATCTATATGTATATAATCTATATCTATATCATCTGTATTTGTATCTACATCTATGTCTATGTATTATTATCTTCTATCTCTGTATCTCTAATCTATATATCTGTATCATCTGTATCTATCTCTATATCTATATATTCATATCTTCTGTCTCTATTTCTAATCCATATCTGTATCATCTATATCTACATCTACCTCTATACCTCTATCTCCATCTGTTAAATCTGTTCCTCTAGTGAACTCTAACTGATAGAGCAGTGTGGCATAGGGACAGCCACCAGGTCTTTCCCCCGGGAGGCAGGAGAACCCACCAGTGTCCTCACCTCTTTCTCTCTGCTCTGTCCTTTGCCCCTGCCAGGCAGCCCTCTCGTGCACTGCAGGTGCTGAAATGACTTGTCCATCATTCAGCGGAGCTCCCCCAGGTGGGGCGAGATAATGCAGTGTGAGGAACACGGAGGCAAAGCTGGTGTGACACTTTCTTCACAGATGCTTTCCACCATGGCTTACACCTCTGCTCACCCATGGAAAATTTAAGTGGGGAGCAGGTCATAGTTTATTTTTGATAGATTTCATACAATGTTTGTTCTTGATTTGTTTTTCATTCTTTTAAAATCTGAGCATCCTTTTAAAGCATAAACCTCTCTTACTGGCTTCTATTTTCCAAGGCAATTAACACAGATTACTTGTCAACCCTCTGAAGAGAGGCAGTTTTCTGCCTGCAATTGCATATTTCGTATTTCAGACCCTTTTTCAATAAGTCATTCATACTTCTTAGAAAAATTACTGTGTACTTAGAAGTTTACTATTAATACTCATTTGACAGCATAGAACTTCAGATATCTACCCAGTTAATGGAATGTCTTATTTTCAAATGAGAATTAAGCCTCAGACACCAAACCCCTTCTAGTGGCTTGCAGGGGGCAGAGAGAGGGGACGGCAAGGAGGGTGTTGCGCGCTCTTTGCTGAGGACGCTCATCCTTGCGAAGGTGGTGAACGCAGGCTCATCCTGCAGCTGTGCTGC